>ML354095.1:0-23442 GCA_005239505.1 Nicotiana paniculata | reverse complement strand
AGCACATAAAATGCAAGGTATATAATGCTTAAAATCATGAATTCTAGCCACGCATCAGTAATACTCGACTTTTGCCGTTAATACCGAGTGACACTTGGTCAAACATATCCTTCCTTCTGGAGTATCGTATATATGCTCTGATACTTCTCCAACCGGGTCGAGGGAATGACCTTCACCCTTGACCATTTGACATGATTGTATAGCCCCCTTCTCTTCCGAGGGGGCTTGATTAAGCTACACATCGGTCCGCGAAGCCATTATTTGCGAGCATTGATGAAGACAAAGAGCGAGGGTGGATAAGCCGGTTTGTCAGAGTGAGGACGTCAGACGTCATTCCGGCCGATTGAATGCCATTCCCAGAAGAATGGAACATGATTCATAAGTATTACTGCTTCAAACACACCTTATTCTCCCTTTTCCTTTGTCTGAATCGATCTTCTTTCGACGATGCAGCCTCCGTTTGGTTCCCTAACGCGGTCCCGGATATCCGGAGATGGATAAGGTGTTTGGACTCAGTGTTTTTGTATGGCAAGAGTTCTTGGAGGGATTTGGCCAAGACGCGGTAGCAGGCCGAGAATTATGGTAAGCCCTTCATGTGATCATTGCTGGTTTCCATGTAAGTTTTTTTTTCGTGACAGCAATCCTAATACGTCTTGTTTGTGCAGGCCTTGGGGACAGTGTGTTAATGTGGCCTTCCCCGCATGGCGAAGAAGAAACTTTGAAACCCAGAAAGGGTAAGAATAGGGAGAAGGAGACTTCAGACGAGTCTCATAAACCAAAGAAAACCAAAGTCCGCAAGCCTAGGACCGATGCCACGGTCTTAACCTCGGTTGTTGCGGAGAGTCTGCGTACCGCAAACAAAGATGATGATAATGATGAACACCTCTTGGCACAAAGGGTAAGGCAGAGTGCTAGCATTCCAAAAGCCGTCGGGCAAGGGGCCCCTGAGTCGGAGGTTGCCGTGTTGGACAAACCTCGAACAGAGGAAATCACCGGGGAAGGTGCAATACCCGAGCCTCAGGTCGTACATGGTACAGTCCATGCCAGCGAGTCCTTAGCTGGCAAATTTAGCAATATTGAATCTGAAGTTTTTTATGGCCAAACAAAAACTTCGACAGAGATCAACGTTGTCGGCGACCTAGATATGGGCCCCTCATTTTCCCCAGGGGAGATAGGGGATGCACAGAATAGAGGCACAACAAATGTGGGGGTCTCTGAGGGGAGAAGGCGATATATTTAAAGACTACTTCACCGGTCTTGAGGAAGACACCGATCTTGATGTCCCCGATGTCCCAGAGGAAGCACGCAAGCTCCAAAAGTAGGTAATCCCCCTCGACGCATCATTCACTTCAATTTTCTACCTTCATTTTCAGACTCCTCTCCTCCATATTACAGGTCAAGAAGCTATACGCCATGCCTTTTCTATGCTTCACGTCGAGCTCACTAGGCATGAGGAGGAGCTCGAGAAGCTCAAATTGGAGCTGAATGCATCAAAAACTTCCTCCTCCCGAAAGGATGAGGAGCTGAATGAGCTCCAGACCAGTTTTGAGGGAGTACACTAGGAGCGGACTAGCTTCACCGAGCAGGTAACATGATACATGAGTTCATTTCCTTATTCTCGCATGTCGGTGCTTTACTAACTTGATTTGTTTTTCAGATTGAACAAAAGAATGTCCTGGTAGGGAAACTTCAAGAAGAGGTTGTGGCCAAAGATACGGAGATCCTCGAGCTAAAAAGGCAGAACGAAACTGTGGCCTCGGAGAGGGACCTATTACGGGGAGAGTTGACCTCGACCCAGAACCTTCTTCGGAATGCCCAGGAGGAGGTTGTGTCGTTATCTACGACCAAAGTTAGGGCTGATGATCACGTTGCCTCATACAAAAGAGACGTAGTTGCTACCACTAATCGGGATAGGCAAATATCTGAAGAGGCCAGGCTCAAACTGACTCGGGTCATTGCTCGTGCCCGTTTACAAGCTAGGAGGCAGGCCCTCGAGGAAGCAAGTGACAAGGGCACCAATCTCTCTGATGAGATTGAGATGGCCCTGATTTTAGAAGAAGAATTGACATTCTCAACTTCCTCGGGCGAAGGTTCTGATAGCGACTCCGAAAGCAGCTCAACAAATGGTGAAGGCGAGGAGTAGACTCACTTTACTAATTTTTGCCTTCTTTTTGTTCATCGGCTCCTTGGAGGAGCATTGTAAAGATACATCTTTTGCAAATATATTTTTGTGAATGCAAAAGGGTTTTTCGCTTTGTCTTTTAATTTCTTTCATGCAAAGGCATTCTCTGGGACTTTGAGGTTGGCTTCTCTAGAGCCCATTCTTAGAATAATAAATCCCCCGAGATCGGGTACCATCTAGAGCTAGATAAATATGTGGATCTTCGACAACTGTATAAATAGTGGCAGGGATCCTCGACAACTTTAGAGCTTATATATGTAGTGGAAGGGATCCTCGAGATCAGGTACCATCTTAAGGTTAGAATAATAGTTCCTTTAGAAAGCTGTATAAATAGTGGTGAATATTCTCGAGACCGGGAATCGCAGGCTAGATTGATATCGATGGATCCCAAGAGCCCATAGTCATAACAATAGAGATCTATGAGATCGGGCACCATCTCATGGCTAGATTTGCACGGGCAGCCTCTTAGAGCCCGGTAAGATAATTGGAATCCTCAAGATCGGGTACCATATCGAGGTTAAATTGATATTGATGGGTCCTTAGAGCTCGTAACTTTAATAGCAGAGATCCTCGGGATAGGGTACCATCTTACGGTCAGATTGATATGGGGGCCTCCGGCCCTTAGGGGATATATCGTTCATGTAACATGACCTGTAGAGTGACCGTGGTGGTCTCACTGGTTTGCTACCCAAAAAGTGGTAATGACATCATCAGAATTAATTGCCCTTCAAAGTAGGTAAACAATCGCTGCTCGCCCTATAAATACATTTGCTTTCTTCGTTTGAAGACTTTGCTGCTTTGGGCGATTATCTCCTTTACAGAGTCCTTCATTATTTCACCAGTTATTTCTTCATTTTAACTCAAAGCTTTCGCCTTGTTTCCTCCTCCTTGTGCCGGAGTACGTATGTCCACTATGTCAAAATGCGCTCTCTAGGAGGAAAAGGGTTCTGCCTCTGCTTCTTGCCCGATCAATAGTACACCACTGGTATCAGGAGAAAAAAACTTGGAGCTTAAGGCTGTGAGGAGAGATTGCGGATGGGGAGAAAAGGTGGTACTGCAGTTACCTTCCCCGAAAGAGGGTATCACGACCCATGTAGAGGTATTTTTTAACGTATGCAGGTATCCTTTTACGTTGGTCCCCCTTGACAGAGTTGTGCTCGATCTCTGCAAGAGGTATCAGATTACCCTGGCACAGGTTCACCCGTCTTCTACTTATGATGAAGTTCTTTGCTGAGACGACCGGGCTCGTGTTCACCCTTAGTCATCTCATCAGATTGTACCGGCCCTCGCACTGTCGGGGTATGAACACTCTCCGACGTCGGTCCACCTGGACTCTCGTTGTTAGTGACGAAGAAGATACGGATCGTGGGTGGATGCACCTATTTGTCCTAGTGTGGATAACTGATACTATACTGGCGGAGTTCATGCCCTTTCATGAGAAATGAAATTTCACACGTAAGTGGTATACTCGTGCCTTTATCATTTTGTTTATTTTGGATTCAGACTTTGTAATAATGTCTTCCCTTCCCTTTTGCAGCAACTCCGTGGATGCCATTCGAGATCCCCGACTTGGTGGATTGGATTCAGAGATTGGTGTCCTGATCGACTTACAATGAGAGTAAGTGGCTCTACCTATTGAAGGTGGATAAGAGGCCATACAACATGGTAAGAGCTATGAAGTTCTTTTTTTTAAGGAAGAGCTTTCCCTTTTGTTAACTCTTTTAATTCAAGAATTGGAGATTTCCTTGAGATGGGACTATGTCTCCTCAGGGAGGAAGAGGAGCCGTAGGCCTCGGAGCTGAAGAATGAGAACAAAAGGAAAGAGTCCTCGATATGTGAGGAAGCCTTTAACGAGGAGAGGTACGCCTAGAGACATAAAGGAAATGGGACTATGTCTCCCATGCCACTGCTTTTTCCCCCGTCGAAGGTACTTCAAGGGGGAAGGATTTGCTGCCGCCACTTTTTTCTCCCATCGAAGGTACTTCGAGGGACTTTTGGGGCCAAGGGCCGTATGATGGGAGTGAATTCC
Organism: Nicotiana paniculata; assembly: GCA_005239505.1. Lineage (NCBI taxonomy): Eukaryota > Viridiplantae > Streptophyta > Magnoliopsida > Solanales > Solanaceae > Nicotiana > Nicotiana paniculata. Next base: position 19,231 of record ML354095.1, on the reverse strand, counting down.
CTAATGATGGTGTCCTCTCTCGGGATGGTTCGACTGGGACTGAAGAGGCCAGGTCAGGAGACGCTCGATCGGCCTTTGAAAAGGCCCAACTGTTTTATTCTATGGTGAGTTTTGATGATTCTTCGATCTACCAACTTCGTATTTTCATTTTTTAACTGAATCTTGTCCTTTGTAGTCCTTTGATAAGCTCAAATACGAGTTGCGGAAAGCCTTGGATGGGGAGAAATCCCTTAGGAATCTCCGTGATAAACGAGCAAAGGAATTGATACACCTTCGGTACGAGGTGAGCCGAAGTCAGGACTACGAAGGTGGCCTCGAGAGACAGGTGACCCTTGTTTCGATGACGTGCATATTTCTTCTATCGTCCTCAAGGATTAATATATTGGTATTACAGCTGCAGAGAAAGACAGAGGACCTGGAATGCCTTTGGGGAAGAGTTGGTCAGGCCGAGAACGATTGCAATGGGCTAAGGACTCAAATAGACGCCCACGTTGTTGCCAGAAAGAACGCTTTAGCCAAGGTTTATGCCCTCGAACTGCACCTCTAAAACGCTCGTGAAGATAGCTCGGTACAGGCGAGAAAGATCTAAAGGCTAGAGGCAGAGCTTTTGCAAATGAAATTCGATGTTTTTGATGCCCGTGTCGAAGCTCAAGAAGCGCGAGTAAAGACCAACAAGAAAGTGGTAGTTTATTCAAAAGATGCTGCCGATGCTCGAGCTGAGCTGAGCTGAGAGGGGATTTTGACCATGAAAGAAGGAGAAGAAACTATGCCCGATGTAGATCCCGAAGGGAAACCCTCGAGGAGATACATGTTAGGGGCTTCAATCTCTCGGAAGATATAGAGCAGGACGGGGGTAGATGAATACGACGCCAAATTCCTCGTGTCCGATTTCGAGGATAATGAATAAAAGGCCGATAGAGCCACAGTCCCCAGGGGGAAGTAGACTAGGCTTTTTTTGTGTGTAAGGCTCTCTGTGGGAGCATCTGTGAATGTACATTTGTAATATTTGTATGTATGGAAAATCTTCCGATTCTTTCAACTTGCTTGCATCTTGCCTTGAATTTTAATTGTCGAAAGCTGGTTCGACGAACTCGTCCAAAAACCTTTAGGTTTACAGATTGGCCCTAAGGCTTGTTAAGTCGGCGTTTAAGCACTTAAGCATGGGGTCAATATGACCTTTAGTTGGCCCGGAGGTGTTTTTAATGTTGGCCCGTAGGATCCAACACGCTTGTCCTTAGGAATTTTGGTTAACCGTTTTGGGCTCAGTCCTCGAGTCGGGTTACGGCTCAAGCTCATCGACCCTTAGGTTTTTTAGAATTATCCATGAGGCTCTTTAAGATGGTGCCAAGGCTCTTACACATTGAGTCGATATGACCTTTAGTATGGCTATATTTTCCCTCGTTAAAGACTTTGAAATTTTTGCGTTCGTCCGACGCTTCCATGGCTCGATAAGAACCTCGATTTTGAGTTATATGATGATAAATGAGCACCTCGTAAGGTTTTACCCTATGTCTTGAATTGCTTCAAAGCCTTTTCATTGTTTGGAGCTGACATGAAAATGATCGAAGCTCTTTTTGCTTAAGCCGAGGGTAGCATGATTTAACCAGTTCTTTTCGAAATAATTTTGAAGGATATGATTTTATGGCGACGGTCAGGCATCCCCGGGTCGCGTTAGTTTGTCAGAGCTTATCGACCAGAGTCTTTTGTGTTTTTCCAGAGCCTATCTACCGGAGAAATTGTGTTTGGCCTTATAGCCTATCGACCGGAGTCATTGTGTTTGGCCTGCGCCTATCGACCAGAGTCGTTCTGTTTGGCCAGAGTCTATCGACCGGGGTCATTTTGTTTGGCCGGAGCCTTTAGTCCCCAAGTAAGGTATCCTCGGCGTCTATATTCGAGGGTATGCCTTTTTAGGGGTCTTACAAGTTCGAATATATAATCTTGGTTTTGAAATCGGGATTGTTCCTTTTATAATGTCGTATGATTTGGACATGCCTTACCCGTGGTCGTACATTTTTGGTCATGTCTGAGGTCACCCGCTTGGGATCTTATGGCCTCGAGCTTTGATAACTCGACGGGGTGACAGTTGACAACAGTCCCCGAGAAATCGAAGGTTTTTTGGCCCTGGGGCCTTTCTTTGTCAAAATAGCAACTTCTTTGAACCGCAAAGTGTCTTCATGGAAAAAGATACTCCTACGATTATTTGGTACAAGCATACATGTTTTCACCGTCGAGGGTTCGACTATTCTATGCGGACACAGTCATTTGACCGTTTGGACCGATACATCATTTCTTATCGAAACTCTCTTTGGTTCACATTGATTTGTTTGAGGAGGTGATCCCCCAGGGCGATGCCCCCCACTATTCCGAGGTTGATTGGAGAGAAGCCTTGAATGCTTGTTTGAGTTCTGCTTAGGTAGCATTTAGATGTTGCCTCGTTAAAAACCTTGCTGGTAAAACATTTTCCGGGATGAAATTCGATCGAAGGAAAAAAGTGCAGCGCATGCTTTAAAACCTATGTTATTCGAGTTGGACGGTTCTTCTATTCTTTTAGTCGGACACCTTCATGTAAGTTAGTGGGAAATGCGAAAGATAAAAAGGAGACAATTGTACCTTAGCAGCGATGGCATTCGAGCCTTGATGTGCTCAATATGCTTGTTTTAAGGACGCGGTAGGATCTTTGTTCGTTAGTTCATGTGCAATCAAGGAAGTAGCTCGTGACTGCTACTTAGCTGGACGCTTATCCTTTGGCTCCTTCGATGTAGAAGGTGTCGATGTTGGTACTATATTGTATACTGCGAACATCTCCCTTGCTGAATGTTACTCCCCATCTACTGTGTTTATTCCCTCATTTGTTGGAAATTTCATCATTTGATGAAGGGTCAATGGTACTGCTCTCATGTTGTGTATACATGGCCTCCCGAGCAAGGCATTATATCCCATATCTCCGTCGATGACGTGAAATTTGGAATTTTGGGTTTTGCCGGCCATGCTGAATGAGAGGGTGCTCTCCTTTTTAGTTGTCTCGCTTACCATGTTGAATCCGTTGAGGATCTATAGGCGGGCACGATCTGGTCGAGCAGTCCGAGATGCTCACCACCCTTGACCTGATTATGTTGGCCGAGCTACCCGGGTCGACAAGTACACGTTTAATTTGAAAAATATTCACGAGGAAAGAAATTACCAGTGCGTCGTTGTGAGGCTCAGACAGGGTCTCGAGGTCCTCGTCGCTGGATGTGAGGGCGTCTTCGAGTACGTGACCTTGAGTTCGCTTCTTCTTGGTGACAAATATTTTTGTTTGTTCGACAACGGGCTCCTGTGGGATGTCGATCCCTCCCATGATCATGTGGATGACATGCTGCGACTCATCTATTTTGTTTTTCCTGTTCGCCTTTCTCTCTCTCGAAGTTGGTTCTTAGACCGGTCACCGAGGAACTCTCTGAGGCACCCATTGCTAAGTAGTCGGGCTACTTCCTCCCGGAGTTGTTTGGAATCCTCGGTCCTGTGACCGTGTGTGCCATGAAATTCGCACACCAAGTTATGGTTTCTTTGAGATGGTTCAAATAATATGGGTTTTGGCCACCTGGTGTCTTTGATTTTACCTACAGTTGACACGATGTCTGAAGTATAAACATTGAAGTTATACTCTGACAGCCGAGGTGCCTCTACTGGTCCCGTGTGTCTGTTGAAATCGACTTGGTTTACGAGTCCCTGAGGGTTCTAACCTCCTTCTTCCCTTTGTTCGTTCCGAGGTATGTTGCTCCTTGAGGCGTTTCTCCGATCTTCAGTGTACGGTTGATACCTTTCCTTGTTTGGCCTTGGTTCCTTTGCCAGGAACTTGCTAGGATATACTTAGCCCAAGGGGGCCCCTAATTGGTTATCCTCGACCCTAATCTTCGACTGATATCGGTTGTGAACATCCGTCTAGGTGACGACGAGATATTCCACCAAGTTCTGCTTCAGCTGTTTCGAAGCTATAAAACTTCGTTCATTCAAACCTTGGGTGAAGGACTGCACTTCCCAGTCGTTGGAAACCGGTGGTAACTCCATTCGCTCCATTTGAAAGCGAGATACGAATTCCCGCAGCATCTCACTTCCTCTCTATTTGATTTTGAAAACATCGGATTTCCTTGTAGCAACCTTGATGGCACCAGTATGTGCCTTTATGAAAGATTCTGCCAGCATGGAAAACGAGTCTATCGAATTAGGGGTTAGGTTGTGATACCACATCATGGCCCCCTTTGACAGTGTTTCTACGAACTTTTTCAATTGGACGGATTCAATCTCATCCTCCTTCAAGTCGTTCCTCTTCACGACATAAGTGTAGGCAGTGATGTGCTCGTTCGGGTACGAGGTCCCATTGTATTTCGGGAGATCAGGCATTCTGAATTTTTGTTGGGATAGGCTCCGGGGCCACACCGGATGGGAATGGCCTTTGCACGAACTTTCTTGAGTCTACACCCTTTAGAACATAGGGTGTGTCTAGGATCTAGTCTGTTGCTGATCCGTCGTTGCTCGACTTCTCCGGTGCTAGTTCGACTCGAGGAGTCGTTCCCGGTGCTACTTTACTTGGAATTTTTTGATGGCTTTGCAGCTGAGAAATCACCAACTGTTGTGCCTGCAACATTTAAAAATAATGTGAAGGCTAACCTGCCTTTCTTCTCGAGTTGGAGTGTTCTGAACCTCCTGTTCCTTTTCTGGACGTATATCCCCGTCAGTGCGGGAACTAATATCGACGTGTTGGGCGTTGAATGATCCCACATCCACTGGATTGGGGTTTAGTTCATCCTCAGGGTTCTGCAGTGGTACACCAGTGTCTGGAACAACTACACCGTTCTCTCCATGGTCCTCAACACCGTTGTTTTCGTGTGCATTTACCGAGTTAGACATTTTGACCTTAAATCAAAGATTCTTGGACAACAAAAAAGTGTGAATAATAACTTGCATTTTTAGTGAACCAGCACTCAAAGCAATCACTATTATTTCTTGCCCCACGGTGGGCGCCAGACTGTTTACCTTGAAAACGACAATTACAATTATATTTGATTATGTGGTTCTAAAAATATGTGATTTATTTTAATGCTAGTTGTTACGAGACAGTTTCTAAGTGTGAGTGAAACAAATGAGGTAAAAATGACATAAAATTGAAGATAGGCAAACCAGACTGCCTCAAGTTGGGGGTTCTGAGCTGGCCGAGATAGGTCCTCGAGGTCGAGGCTCGGGGTCAGCAATGGGCGATCGATGAAGCTATAAGAATTTTATGGGCCTTGAAGGAGGCTATTTATGATCAATGATGGATAATAAATGAAGAACAATCAATGAATCACAATAAATGTAAGTAATAAATCAGTAAAGAGAGAATAGAGGATGTTTGAATTAGAGAGTAGAGAATGTTCTTGTTCCTTGTATTGAATATCGTGTGTGCAAAAAATGCTAAGGGTCCCCTTTATATAAGAGGGGGAATCCCAACATAGTATATAAATATTTATTACAAAGATAAACAACTAGTACAACTTTTTAATGTCACGGTACAGACTAGTACTTCCCTTGCAGACCTGGTCAATTCCTCCCACGTGCTTCTTACTCGTGACAGTCACCGATTTACATTGCCTCGATGTCGATCGCAGGGAACATTCGGGCTCGCGCCTTGAGCCATACCTCGAGGCTTCTGTGGATGGGCTATGAAATGCCATTATAGATATAAAGTCAATTTCTCCAATTTTAGCCGTATACAACGACAAATCACGTAACGGCGGATCGAAGTAGGGAAAAATCCATATGATATTGTTTAGAAAGATTGTATCGTACTACCTTAGAATTGCAAAACCCGTTGCTATAACATTACGAAGTCTCGTTTGAGTGAGAAATTGAAGCAACTCATGTTGCTAATGAAGTTCATCTTGTTGAAGCCTTTCACATAGATGTAATACATCTTTATTTGAATATAGAGATGGATTTTAAGTCTTGGTGGTGTGGGCCCTACCTTTCAAGACTTGGTGTCACATATCTTCCCTAAAATGTTCTACCTTTCCATTTAATTTAAGAGTCATTATATGGTCATAGTGGGTTGCGACGTTTGGGAGCTTAATCAAACTTATCTAATAATTATCCACTTAATTACTTAATTGATTTTCTAATCCCTCATTAATCAATAATTACCCAATTATTCACATTATTAGGAATTATCTCAAATTACTTAAAATACACCTCACTTTTGACACACTTTGTACAACTTACTATTATGGTCGTGTGGTACCTTGTATAGCACTAGTCCATAAATACAAGTATTATAGCTCAGACCGTATTTTATCTCAAAATGTCAAACATCGAAGAATTCATTTTTTTCGATTCTCTTACCCGCTCACCTTCAAAAATTTATTTATCACCTATTTTGAAATAGCATAATGCTTATAATCTCAAAATAATCTTATTCCCAAACTTACATCGATTAACTTATGACAAAACTTTAACATACAAAAATGAGGAATGTAATATCATTTCCAAGCTTTCATCAATTTATTTATGGCGTACTTTAACGTACGAAAACATGGGGTGTAACATCATTACCCCCTTTGGCACATTCGTGCTCGAATGTTGACTGATACACTTATCATTATCAAAACTTTTAGCTCTTGTGAATACTTTAATAGGCAATTGTCTGTAAATAAATCCAAAGTCCGCGGTATTCCCACATATAGGTCTCTTTCTCACTCCACGACCTGTGGTTGGAAGTCTTCTAATCTCGTAACTCTTGCTTCCTTCAGTCATGCAACCTGTACGACTTTTTCCTTATATGTGCGCCTATGCGACTCTTTCCTCAACTTGTTAGACAATATATAGGCCTTACTTTGTAAGCATACACAGAGCTTACAAGATGTCCCTCTGGACATCTATAGGTATACTGAAGTTCTTTGCTCGGTACTTTATTGAACTTACAAATATTGCTATATCTTATTTCATAGACCCGGTAATCCATTCGTATGACTTTAATTCATCTAGGTAGGTCATAATATACCATAACTCTTACTTTGATTTATCGTTGTTAAGTTCTGCTACCAAATTCCAGCTTACTCTTGCTGCTTATCCTATATGTATAAGTTTAAGTCCTTTAATGCTTCCTCATTACTGTTCATCTTAAGAATGGAAGCCTAATATCATCTCATGATTTGTAATTTTTATCCGTCCATTGTTTATTCACCTCAATATTGACCAATAACCTACCACTGATAAGTTGACCTCTTATGTAACACTACCACTAGGGCCCACGTCTCATCGTGGACATCTAGAGTAATTAGACTGATCCACCTAGGGGCGATACAATACTCCCATAACCGTATTTCATAGCATCCTAACGTGATTCACTTACGTGGGTATTTTAATCCTGTACAATTGTTGAAATCCTTTTTCTTCTTCATCAAATCATTACTCAATCTAAGGCCCAAATGTCATCCTTTATTTGTCACAATTACACCCTCATTCTATTACCAGGGCAACATTCGATCTCTTCTAAATGTTACTAGTCTTAGACTCCTTTGAGTTCATTCAGGCTATACTGACGTTCCTGTAACTTAGAGAAACCATCAGCTCTCTTGTTTTCACGGACTTAATCCTGAGGACCTATACATTTTCGTCACCTTCTCAGTTGCCTCTTCTTATCCTTAGCCCCGCCTTCCTAAAACCTTGTCGCTCTACCATACTTTATCTTGCGACCTACACATATCTATTTATGCTACTTTCAACCTTCCTTCAACTTGCTTGCCCCATATATTTCCTTATGTTATTCTGGAATATATGGCGAGAGATCACATCGTCTCTAACTCTTCTTTACTCTCTTGACTAGGCTTCTTGATACCTAGAAACGATAGGCTAGAATATATTCCACTGACGACGTGCTATCATTCCTTGATACTGAATCTCAGTGCTTATGGCCTTCTATCTGAAGTATGGACTATTCACATCCTTTTGTATTTGAGTATCTCATACGTATTTCACCTTTATCTTACTACCTTAAAATCTTGCATCACATCTTCTATCTCTTTTATGACCTTCCATCCACAACCCGAAGTTCTATTATGATACTTGCTCCTGTGGTGCATACACAGTCCGATGGGAGCTACATATTGACTTCTCATAAGGCTGGTATTCTTCTATCTGGCTTTCTCGTATAGCCATTATATAATATGGTTGTTGTACTCTCTCTCTTGTACCTCTAATATTAAGGGTGATTCTGCAATGTTCTCAACCATGATTTCTATAATTTTCTAGGTCCAATTTTCAGACTCTTGATTTACTTAGTTGATGTAACTCCTTAGTTTCCTCTTCCATCTGATCAACCTTTAGGTAGGCTTAAGCTATCTTCCGATTTGCGGCTCATGGTATTGCTTTAGACTTTCATAGACGCTACGGAATATCCATGATACAATCTTCTAACAATTCAATCATTTGTCTATGATCTGGACTCAATTCTTTATCTTAACTTATACCGGAGTCTTCTAGAGTTGTATGATAGTCAACATATATGCTGCATAGATAATACTCTTAAATCTTAAGTGCGTTCATAATGTAACTAACTCTAGATCATTGATCGAATAACTCCTTCCGTTCCTTCTCAACTTTCGTTAAACATAAGCTATTACTTTTCTCGGTCTTTCTGCCTCCTTGTTGTGTGCCTACTTACCTTATCTTAGTTCTCACGCATGCTGGAGTTTTCATGCAACTCATATGATCTAGAGTATTACTTTTGATTTTACTTCCTATTCATTAGCCTCGATAAGTGCCACTTTCTTATGGAGTGCAGAAAATGTTGTTGTGAGACTGTTGTTACAAGACCATTTCCTTTTTTGGTCACTGTGCTTAGGTTGCATCCTTCTTCCTTATTTCCTAAGCTACTATTTCATTGTAATACTTAGGGAGGACCCTCTGACTCTTGTAAAGCTATGAGCTTATTACAGACCTTTTGATGTCCTTCCTTGCCTATAATTATCCGCAGTTACTTACCTCCATGCCCTTGTGCTTGTAGGGTTGCTTCTAAACTAATGTTTTGACTGTCTTCCTAGTCGCACTCTATCTTATTCCCGTAACATTCATACGGTACCTTTAACTAACCCAAGTCCTATCTAAATATATCTTAAGTATTACTATGATATTACTGCGAGGCTGAATTCACTATATTGGGTTTTATTATGTTTTTCTTGCACGATCTGATGATTCGTCTATAACCTCCTTTCTAGCCATAAATAGGCTATTCCTGAATCAACTGCTAACTACTCGTTGACCCATTTTCATATCAATATTGCGTAATCTTTATTGGTTATTCCCTTTGCCTTAACTTACGTCTCGTACTGGCTCCTTATTGATCACTAACATCTGGGGCAGGAACCCTTACTTCCTCTCCTTGACGTCGTGTTTACATAATGTTCTGGAATGATAGCATATCTATAGGCTTTGAATAAGTGCAATTTCATCCCTTTTTCATTTTTATCGCATTCTTCCTTTACCATTCCATAATTACTTAAACCACTTAATTCTTACTTAATGCCACATCACACCATAGTACCCCTTTTAGAGGAGTACTAAGATTTAGAGCTATGACGATCAACCCAAAGATGTTTTACCTCTTCATCTTTGGCATCTTTTCACATCATCGATCTACCACGCCTTACGATAATCCTTCTGTACCAAGGATAAAAAAACTCCTTACTCAGAAGGGTGACACTTAGTGTAACTGCCACCCGTAGCCCCTTAAGCTTAACTTTGCTCCCATTTCTTGCTTTAGGGAAGCGTCTTCCTGAATGACCTTTAAGGATTATTCCTCTGTCGTCCATTCTTCTATCACCGAATTGTAATCTGAAATTCTCATTATGCCGACTATTATAAAATCACTTAATTCCTAATTCATGTTTAGTTTATCTTGTTCACCAGCCCCATACTGATTTCTATTACTCTGGGACAACTTTTCCTTCTGGTAGCCGCGTTGGAGTCACGATCTTATTTATTAAAATGAGGATATGCCTTTATAGCCTATACTCTTTTGTTGTCTAAAGGTCTGTCACCTCTAGTATTTTCCTTCACTTGACTATAGACTCTGTAATACTGTCATCTTTTTGATCTACTGTTGTTATCGTTATATCACATCTTACTCATAATGCTTCACTATATCTCTTGTTATTTTCCTGCTAATATTTCTGTTTATCACTTTATTCTAAAAACTTTAACAAGACATTCTTTTGCTTTTAGCTTCTCTTGCTCCATCTACTAGCTCTTCGGGTTGCCTAACATTCTTTCTCTACTAGGGACATGAGACACACTAAGGTAATATTTATCTCTTCAAGGCTTCCAGTTCCTATCTTTGTAGTACTCATATCTAGCTGTACTATTTTAGAGTGCACTATTTGGGTGTCTCACAAGTAGATCTATTAGCACATTTGCAATATCCTTTGAAAATGTCAACTAACGCAAATAATCCAACCATCATTTTGGGTTACTCTAACCTCAGCCGGTTCCTGATATCTGTCCTTCTCTTAAACTATATATGTTGGCTCCCATTGAGTATAATTGAGATGGGTGTGATTAATTGTACATACCTGTGTTATAATTGAAGGTAACTCAAAAAGAATATATATATCTCTGCTTGAATTTTAAATACAAATAATATTTGTTAGCTGGATGCCTCGTACCCTTCTTCACCTTACTTCTTTTAATTCTTGAAGCTTGTATCTAGCTTGTGAATCTCTCATTGCCTTTCACCATATGGGTTGATAGATATTATTGCCTTAGGGCGCCTTTTCCAGAAGCTCACATGTCTTAGTATACACATGATCTACTAAGACCTTACATTTACTCATAATAAGCATGATGCAAAATCGAGTTCCTCTGACTCAACTCTTCCACAGCCGCATTCAATACATTACCAATTGTCTTTCTAGATGTGGGAATCATCGTATTATGAATAAGATAGAGCTTAGGAAATTGAGTTCCTAAAATTGAGCTCTACCACACGATGTAGAGTAAGAAGAAAGAGTGACAATCCTAAATGCCCTGTAGCCTCCTGCTTCTAAGTGTGGTGAATAATAGACCCATAAACAAGACTCTACTAGACACGACTTGTATACTGCCTAGGACAAAACTGCTCTGATACCACTTTTGTCATGACCCAACCGATGGGCCGCGACAGACACCCGATACCTTACTCAAGAACATAAGCATCTCTAGTATTTCTATGGATAGAGTCATTTATGGAAGTTGTGCATTTGCTTGTTTCTTTTGTTCTATATGGATCATGCCAAAAGGAAAGAAGGATTAGCCTTAACATACCTGAGCCGATTCTCTTTACATTCCCTTTAACATACGTCAATTGCGACAAATCATGTAACGGCAGATCGAAGTAGGGGAAAATCCGTATGATATTCTTGAGAAATATTGCACCGTACTCCCTTAGAATCACAAAATCCTGTTGCTATAACATTACGAAGTCTTGTTTGAGTGAGAGATTAAAGCAACTCACGTTGCTAATGAAGTTCATCTTGCTGAAGTCTTTCACACAGATGTAATACATCTTTATTTGAATTTAGACATGGATTTTAAGTTTTGGCTGTGCGGGCCTCATCTTTCAAGACTTGGTGTCACATATCTTTCTTAAAATGTTCCACCTTTCTATTTAATTCAAGAGTCATTATATGGGCATAGTGGGCTGCCACGTTTGGGAGCTGAATCAAACTTATCCAATAATTGTCCATTTAATTCCTTAATTGATTTGTTAATCCCTCATTAATCAATAGTGACCCAATCATCCACATAACTAAGAATTATCTGAACTTACTTAAAATACTACTCTCTTTTAAAATACTTAGTACACCTTACTATTATGGTTGTGTGGTACCTTGTATGACACCAGTCCATAAATATCGGGTATTGTAGCTCGGATCGTATTTTATCTCAAAATGTCAAACCTCGACGAAACCTATTTTCTTCGACTCGCTTACCCTCTCACCTTCACAAATTTACTTATCACTTGTTTTTAAATAGCATAATGCTTATAATCTCTTTCCCGAACTTACGTCGATTAAGTTACGACGAAAGTTTAACATACAAAAATGCAGGATGTAACATCATTTTCGAGCTTCCATCAATTTGTTTATGGATTACTTTCTCGTATGAAAACATGGGGTGTAAAAAAGGTTTCATTGGTAGTGTTCATTATAAAAAAAATTTGGAATCAAGGCAGGTGGGCTCGAGGGTTGACTTGGTTGAATTTTCGAGCGGAGTTGAGAATCATTAAAAATTGTTAAATTATGTGCATTGGAGTATATTTTGATTGATTTGCACATTGTTAGACTATTTTTGGATAAATGAGCTTTTGTTTGAGGTGTTAGAGAGGCGTTGGAGCCGGTTATGATACTTCGCAGCGAGGTAAATCTCCTACCTAACCTTGTGAGGGGGAAACTACCGCCTAGGCGATGTAATTGTTACGTGCTACTAGTGTTGGGAGCCACGTACGCATGAGGTGACGAGAGTTCATATGTAGCTTAAACATGTTTATGTTCGGGTAGACTTAGGACTTTATCATGTAATATTTGAATAGATTGACCTCATTCTCCTGGCTTAATTAATTGAATTTATAATTGAAATTGATATATATATATATATATATATATATATATATATATATATACAGGCCGAGCCTTATCAAATTGAGTTACTGGCAAGTTATTTGAGAAACGGTAAAGGTTATATTCACTTTGTGCTCATGTACTGTATTGTAAGCACGTGTATCGTAATTCGCTGATTTCCTTCCTTTCATCACGACCCAAAATCCATTAAGCGTCATGATGGCTCCTAACACCGTTTTCAGGCAAGCCAATAATAAATGATTGACTTAATTACTCATTTTAATATTTGAAATCATAGTTTCCTTTAATCACATATTACAAAATGGGATTCACAAGTGAAAAAAAATATTTTCGCAACTACATTAATGAATAATCGTTAAGCACCCCCAAAACCTGGTGTCATAAGTGCATGAGCATCAACTAGGAAGTAAAATAAAATACAACATCTGTTTGGAATTCAAATTAGACAGGAATAATATAAATAACTCTGAAGGAGACTCTGCCGGCTATGGATCGTAACATGAAAGGCAGCTTGCAGTAAGTCCCTGCATCATCCGTGCCTCCGTGCCCAAAGGACCCCCAAAAATAAATGTACCTCACAAATATGTGTAGCTAGTATTGTATGAGTACGTAAATAAACGTGTACATAATAAATAACTAACCTAACTCCGAAGGAGTAGTGATGAGGGGTCGACATTGACACTTACTAGTAGTCCGATAATATCAGGTACAATAAAGAGGTGAACAAATACGAGACTGAGTAAATAAACAAAATAAACAATTATAATTACGTGGTATAATTCTTCTCTTTACAATAAACTCGAGCCCTCATTTAGAAATTTCCTCCTCAACCGGAGCGTGTATATATGTGTGTGTATACACACACACACACACACACACACATATATATATATATATAATGGACCTCACCAAGTAGGTTGTTATAAATCAAGTCAGGAAAAACTCACAGATACACTAGCTTCTTGCCAATTATTACGCACGATTTCATGCGGATATTTTATCAAAATGTCAAGGCATACGACCCGATCCCATGAGAGTGTGGTACATAAATCCTACCGAGGCGAACAACCCAATCTCATTAGAATAGGAAGCTTAAACAGGTCCTTGACCCTCACTCGCGAATAAATGTGTGAGTCATAATAATTTTTAATTAACACCTTTTAATGAAAACATGTGGTGCGTGAGAAATCTTTAATAGGAACACTATTATTCCGCGACAAATCATGAAACTCATTAAATCTCTACAATAGCGAGTCTATCACTCTATGCATGACTAGTCTCAAGTCGTAATGCAAAACAAAGGAATTATACGATCAAGGATAACCCCTATAATACAAGTATAACATGGTGTGAAGCTAAGTCTACGCGGACAATAACATGAAACTAGCTACGTACGGACTCTCGTCAAATCATGCATATGTAGGCCCCGCAACAAGTAGCAAATATCAATTACAACACCTAGATGGTAGTTTCCCCCTCATAGAGTTTGACAGTAGACTTACCTCACTACGGAGTTCCATAACCAGCTTCAAAGAATATCTAACACCTCAATCTGATGCCAGTCGATCCAAAACTAGTTAAACAATGTGCAAACCAGTAAATATGTACTCTAATACTTTTACAAATCAATTTAGACAAATTCCCACCTCCGCTCGAAAAGTCTATAAAGAAACCCTCGGGCCCACGTGCCCGAATTCCAAAAAGTTTCGAAGATAACCATTACCCATAACATTGAGAACTCAAATATATAATTTATTCTCAATTCCATGTCGGATTTCGTGGTCAAAATCCAAAAATACCAATTTCTAGGTTTTTTACAAAAATCCCAATTTCAACAAATTTCCATGCTTAAATCCATATATACAAAATGTATTTAACTCATAATGTGAAGAAAGCACTTACCCCATTATAGTTGATGAAGATGGCACTCCATAAGTGCTCCAAAATCGGCTCCTATGGACAAACTGAAGTGAAATTGAGCCAAACCCTCGTTCTAAAGAAGTACACTGCCTAGCCTGTCTTTCACACATGGGTCCATAGCCGCTTCTGCGGCTTCGTACCTGCAGAAATTCCATCGTAGGTGCGGCTCCAGCTCGGCCCGACAGTCCTAGCATCTGCGCCTATGTAGCGCATCTGCGCTTCCGCTTCTGCGGTCCTCAAGCGCTTCTCCTTTCGCACACCTGCGCGCGGAAATTCCATCGTAGGTGCGGCTCTAGCTCGGCCCGACAGTCCTAGCATCTGCGCCTATGTAGCGCATCTGCGCTTCCGCTTCTGCGGTCCTCAAGCGCTTCTCCTTTCGCACACCTGCGCGTTTATGCCCGCTTCTATGACCCAGGATTTTTGGTGAATCTCTGCTTCTGTGTTTGCCTTGTTGCTTTTGCAGCGTCGCACCTGCGGTCCTTTTTCCGCAGGTGCGATTGCACCAGAACTCAGGCCCTTCAGCAATACAACAAATCTCCAAATTGATCTGTTGACCATCCAAAACCACCCCGAGGCCCCCAGGACCTCAACCAAACCTACCAAAAAGTCTTACTACACAATATGAACCTATTTGATCCTTCAAATCACATCAAACAATGCCAAAACGATGAATGACATCCCAATTAAAGCTTAATGAACTTTAGAACTTCAAACTTCTACATTCGATGCCGGAACCTATCAAATCACGCCCGATTGACCTCAAATTTTGCACACAAGTCATATGCGGCATTACAGACCTACTCCAACTTACAGTTTCGAAATCCAATCCCGATATCAAAGAGTCCACTCTCGGTCAAACCTCCTAAAACCCTTCAACTTTCCAACTTCGCTAAATGACTCCGAAATGACCTACGGACCTCCAAATTCACATCCAGACACACTTCTAAGACCAAAATTATAATACGAAGCTATTCACAGGCTCCACAAATGGCACAAGCTTTTAAACTTCCATGAATTGGTTGAATTCATATTCATCAGGCTCAATGTTGCTTCTTTCTAACTCTTTAAAAAGCTTTATCGTGTTGTAACATAGCTTAGCATGTGGCCGAACTAAATCCCACATAATCAATAGCAACTTTGTTCCAATATCAGTGCAATAAATCCTCTTAAAATGATTTTTAAATCCTCAAACTTGTGCATCTGGTGCATGCTCCTCCTCCTTGTGCTCTTCCATAGTAATACCAATACTCAAAGACTTTTATCTATTGATTGGATCAAAAGCCACGACAACGTACCCAATATTATCTCACATTGAAGGGTCTCTATTTATTGGACCAATTGTTTGTAATTTGGTCACAAAAGTATCTTTCTTGAGCTTCAATATTGTAGCAATTTCGTCGGGATTCAATGGTACTAAAATAATGTTACATTTATTCTTTGTAAACGAATAGGTGTTAAGGTCTTCATCATAATTAGCACGTCCATCATACACCCATGGTCATCCAAGTAATAAGTGACAAGCATCCATATTCACTATATCACACCAAATCTTGTCTTCATAGATCTTACAAATAGAAAAAGATACTAGGCATTGGCGAGTTACCTCTAAACTATCTTCATCTTCAACTTCACATATGGATGAATTTATGTTGACAAGCCGAGTTTAGAAACCATCTCTTAAGAAACGATATTTATGTGAGAACAAACTTTTCCATGGGAGGTACATCTAGTGTGGAAAAAATACATGTTGTCTCATTTCTTCATCTTCTTGAACCAAGAATCTTCCTCTTGGTTGAATCTTGGCCATGATAAATTTGTCAACTTGTGAATTGTGGATATAGCTCAGATACCAAATTGATGTGATTCTTCAAGTTAAGAAAGAACAAATTGACCAGGATCAAGGTCTTGAAACGAAAACGTGGTTTGTGGGTCGATTACAAGAAACAATGTATCTCAAGTTTTGGGACTCGGAATATGATGATTGAAAAACGAGATGAAAGATGACGATATGAACTATACGAAAGACAATTTACTCATTCAAAACAAGTGCATATTGATGTAGTACCGGTTCAAGGAAAGTTATGATTCTCTGATAACAAAAAAACAAATTTAGATCAAGAAAAGTTTTCTTGAATGATCAAGAACTATAAAATTCCTAAAGTCACCACTTGGAGTCAATTAACATGATAAAGAAACACCACACACAATTGAAAACAAGATAAATACTATAACCATCTTTCTTGAAATAAAAAACAAGGATAAAGAATATAAAATAGAGAAAAATACTCTGTTGTAAAACTAGGGCAAGCCTAAAAACATGAGTTCCTCTTATATAAGGCATGAGAACCCTTTACATAGGACTAAGGATTCTTCTTAGATGACTAAAATTCCTATTCTAATAAGGAAATAAAATTACTAAAGACAAGAAAAGTAAAATCCCTATTCTACAAGGAAAAGAAACTAGAATCCAACTAAAAAGAAAATCCTTATTCTAAAAGGAATAATATAAATCCTATTTTAATAAGGATAGAATCTTGGCTTCTTGAAATCAGTCTTGAGCTTCTTGCGCTTCTTGAAATTAATTCCATATGTTTGAACTTGAGCTCTAAAACATGATCTTGACCAAAATTAATAAAATTTAACATAAATTCCTCTTTTACATCATTCTCCGCTGCTTGAGAAAGACTCGTGCTCGGGTCTAAAGGCTCCATAAATGGCACAAGCTTGGAAACTTCCACTCTTTGGTTGAACACATATTCACCATGCTCTAATTTGCATCTTTCTAACTTCTCAAAAAGCCTTATCGTGTTGTAACAAAGCTTAGCATGTGGTCAAACTAAATCTCACTTTCTCAATAGTAACTTTTTACCAATAATGCTGCAATGAATCTTGTTAAATTGATTTTTAAATACTAATCCATAATCATAAGTTATATTCTTTTGTATTTCAGAAATCTTGAACTTCTCCATGTCAATGTGGTGCTTATGGTATATGCCAAGAAAATTTGATTTAGCACCACGAAAACCCTTAGATAAATCAAATTCAAGTACATTTGGTTCAAGCTTGGATATCAAATATATATTCTTGAGAATTCATCAGTAACAACGCGCTTATATTTAACTATATCATAACTATTTATGAAATTTGTGTTGAAATATCTTACATATTCTAGAAAATTTTCATCTTTTGGGGGCAAGAAAAAAGCTGAAACACAATATGAACTCAAACCATCTATTCTGGACTCCTTTCAAGAATCCCTTCCTCTTGTGTTTGCAAAACGTCATGGACTTCTAGATTAATGCAATATGCTGCCCCGTTTGGAGGGATAGAATAAAAAAATCAAATTAATACTATGTTGAGCATCTCTATTAGATGAAAAGTTAAGCTCACACATGGGATGCTCCAATGGATTATTGTCACGACAAAAATCTAAATCCTGTCATGATGGCAGCTATCGTGGTACTAGGCAAGCCGACCTTCCCAAAATACTCCCAAATTAAATATAAAAGTAAGCTAAAGCTTTCCTTATCAGGAATTTTCATAAAAATCAAAGTTAAACTCAAATTGGAAACTAAATGCTGAAAACGAACCCCAAATATCAGAGTGTCACCAAGTCATGAGCGTCTAAGTACTTAAAACTATTACAACAAATGTCTAAATGTCAGTACAAAACAGAAGGAAATGTAGAAGGAGTAACAAGGTCCTGCGGACGCTGGCCGCTACCTTGTAGTCTCCGAAAAATCAAACTGGCCTGGACTCAACAATCTCGGTGCTCAGACACACCTGAATCTGCACATGTAGTGCATGGTGTAGTGTGAGTACAACTGACTCAGCAAGTAACACCAATAAATAACGAATTGAGTAGTAGTGATGAGCTATGCTGAACAATTCAGTTGATAATTTTCACAGTTAATAGTAAACATGAGTAAAAGATAAGTTTTATAGTCACTAATTCCGGCAAGACGAATATCAGCTAAATTTAGCAACATGAAATAGGTGAAACCTCACAAGCAATGTCAATCAACCCTCAATAACTCGACACTCAACTCTCAGCCGTAAATGCACACCCTCAATAGGTACCTACTGATGCGAGACTAAATTGCATAGTTTAACATGTGATATACCTTAAATTTTATGCGCATTAATGATAAAAATACACTTGTTATGTTCTTAATGGAGTTTATTTCATGTGTAGGTGAAGTGGAGATGGAAACAGAGCTAAAGGGATGCAAATATGTCGAAAAATACGCGAAAGGAGACACCCGGGCGATAGCCGGGCGACAGAGCCAAACAACCTAACCCTACCTGGTGTTAGCCAGGCGTTAGGGATGAAATGCCAGCCCTACCCTGGCGTTAGGGCTGAAACTCCAGCCCTANTCCGAGTTTTGACGGGTTTAAGTGTTTTCCAATTGAAATAGAAGTCTCCTACACGGTTAGGGTTCACCCTAAACCTATAAATAGACTCCTAAAACACAACTACAAAGAGAGATTATAGGAGAGATTCGAGATTAGAGTGGATACGGACGGCAAAACATTATTTTGTACATATTTTCTTCATTACTTTGTAGTTTAATTATGCGAGTTATTTTAGATTTGATTCTTTTGAACATGTTTAGATAATGTTTGGTAGAACCCATTGGGGAATAAACTTATTGTGATATTAATATAGCTTTGATTGGTTGATT
>MDKI01172481.1:0-12739 GCA_005239505.1 Nicotiana paniculata | reverse complement strand
TCAGACTTATCACATATTGCTATCATATTCTCTTAAGGGGAATGAGAATGAAGCAAATTCAATTGGACGGGTTTCCATTTTTTTCCTCCCCACAATCATACATGAATTTGATCATGGCAAGACATAGAAATTTTACCACTTTGGTGGTTATAATTTCTTGCAAACTCTTAAATCCAGAATTTAATCATGAAGGAAGTTCATGAAACAATTGGCAATCATTATGCTCAATCCCAATGCTTCTGCTCAATTGGTTAGAGTCTCGTTTTGATAACGTATTGTGAAACAATAAAGAACAAGAACAATATTGCAGAGAAAGGGAGAGAGAAAATTCTTATTGAATTTTTGGGATGAATTACAATGGAAGAGGACCTCTCTATTTATAGAGAAATAGTGACTTAGCCACCAAGTAACAAACCCTAGAATCTCTCTAGAACATAGACATTCACCATAAATAGAATTATATTTATAACAGAATTCACATTTCTTTAAAATTCTTTAGCTGATTATTCATAGATGTAAATATTATATATATAAAATTTGTAAATAAAAGTTTTTTAGTTGATTATCTATAAATGTAAATAAAATAGTTGCTATGGTTTCAACCTTTCATATTCCGTATTTTTGGACCGTTACAACCTTTCATCATAATCCATATTTATAAAAAATAAAGAATTCTTACAGTTGCAATGACTCTATCCGCAAGTTTCTTCCCTTATCCTCTAGCCATTCATATTGATTCTTCAATTCTCGCTTTCATTTAAGAATATATTGAGTTAAGCTTTTGTATTGGCTATGTTTCAATGGAACTTATACTCATTTTTATTTTGAGAATTACTATATTTTTTTACTATTTTCAATTGATATTCTTGAAAAGAAAATTAACTAATTCAGTTTAGGTCCCGATATATGTGCTAATAGAAAGTGCCAACATTAATTGATAAGATAAGAATGAGAACGATACTGGAAACAAATTAATTATACTACTAGGCATTAGCTGTGTTGCAAGATATATGAAGTCGAATAAAATGAGTATCAAATTCGATGAGTTACTCAAGTTTAACGAGCAATTTTGTGAGGTTGGACATGTCTTTTTAAAAGCATAAGAAATGCATATTACGTACATGTGTATTCTATGATTATGAAGATTTTGTGCTAGATATTATACATTAAAATCTAAAAAATGAGATTTAAATATTTGAGAGAGAACAATCAATCACGAGACATTATTTATTTCAAAGATTATAGAAAATATACTAATAATAAAATTGGTCAAAGAATACCACCTTGGCATCACCAATTGGAGGTCTTAGAGACTAACCATTTAAACTTTTATATATTTAATTTTTTATAAAATTTTGTATATTTTATTTTTATATATCATTCTTGAATTGGGTTTGTTAAGAAATGAGAGCAAAATAGAACAATATAGTAATAGAGACAAGATGTATAGGAGGAGAGTGTAGAAGTTATCTTATTCAAATGTGTTTCTTGTGTCTTCTTTCTTGGGCAAAGAATGTCCTATTTATAATATACAAGATACATTCAAAACTCACTAGATACATCCTAGGAATTGATAGGTGCATCTATCCAAGTAGTACATTGTATAGAATGTATGGATGGATTAAATGAACATCCATATACATTCACTTTATTTATAACTCTCCCCCTTAGATGTTCATTTGAAAGATAATGTGCCTTGTTAAAACCTTACTAGAAAAAACTCAGTGGGAAAAATTTCAGTGAAGAAAAAAGAGTACACACATCTTGTAATACGCATTGAGTGCTGCCTCATTAAAAACCTTACCGGAAAAACCCACTTGGGACAACACCTTGGTTAAGGGAAAAAAAGTACAACGCGTATTATACTCCCCTTGGTGAAGACTTTATTTGATATCTCGGAGACGATGCATTCCAATCTTATGTCTCAGCTTCTCAAATGTTGATGTTGGCAATGCCTTAGTGAATAAATCTGCTAGATTGTCACTTGAACGGATTTGTTGAACATCTATCTCACCATTTTGCTGATCGTGTGTGAAAAAGAACTTTGGTGAAATGTGCTTTGTTCTGTCCCCTTTGATATATCCTCCTTTAAGTTAAGTTATGCAAGCAACATTATCTTCATACAATATCGTTGGAATCTTTTTTTAAAGAAAGACCACATAGTTGTTGAATGTGTTGAGTCACTGATCTCAACATACACATCGACTAGCCTCATGAATAGCTATTATCTCTGCATGATTGGAAGATGTAGCAACTAAAGTTTTTTTTGTTGAACTCCATGAAATAGTTGTACCCCCACAAGTAAATAGATAGTCTGTTTGAGATCGGGCTTTGTGTGGGTCAGACAAATAACCCACATCTGCATAACCAGTCAACTGTGAATAGGATTCATAAGAATAAAATAATCTCATATCAATAGTCCCTCGGAGGTATCTAAAAATATGCTTAGCACCATTCCAGTGTCTTGTTGTTAGAAAGGAACTAAATCTTGCTAATAAACTTACTGCAAAAATATCTAGTCGAGTATTATTTGCAAGATACATTAGTGCCCCAATAGCACTAAGATATGGAGTTTCATCACCAAGAAGCTCTTCATAATTTTCATGAGGTCGAAATGAATCTTTATTTATATCAAATGATCTCACAACCATCGGGGTACTCAATGGATGTGCTTTATCCATATAAAAACGCTTTAGGATCTTTTCGGTATAAGTTGATTGATGGACAAAAATTCTATCTTTCATATGCTCAATTTGTAGACCAAGAAATTTTTTATCTTTCCAAGATCTTTCATTTCAAATTCTTTCTTCAAACAGCCTACTGCTTTTGGAAGTTTCCCAGGAGTTCTATGATATTTAGGTCATCAACATACACAACGATTATAACAAATTCAGATCCAGACCTTCTTATAAATACACAAGGACAAATTGGATCATTCTTACACCCTTCTTTCAGCAAATACTCACTCAGGCGATTATACCACATTCGCCCTGATTGTTTCAATCCATATAAGGATTTTTGAAGCTTTATTGAACAAGTTTCCCGAAAACTTTTATTACTTTCAAGAACTTTAAGCCCTTGGGGGATTTTCATATAAATTTCGTTGTCTAATGTGCCATACAAGTAGGCTGTGACAACATCCATCAGACGCATATCAAGTTTTTCATGGACTGCTAAATTTATAAGATACCTGAAAGTGATTGCATCCACCACAGGAGAATATATCTCCATATAATAAATGCCATGTCTTTGTAAAAATTCTTGTGCCACAAGTCATGATTTATATCTAACAATTTTATTTTAATTTGACTCCGCTTGCCTCTACTTTTCATGTCAAGCGTACAAGTCTAGTTTAGTGGGATTTACTTCTAAAGACAGGAATTCTTTTTCATCTCCCCTGTCAAAGTCGACTATGCTGAGTAGGAAGACTGGCCTCTCTCCTTAGTGGTCTATGATCCCCAATGCCTTACTCTGCCGATCGCCACCTCTTGCAAGCAACCGTCGGTCACAAATGGGAATAATCATACGCTATCATAGGCCCTTCTAATTTCTTTGGAGATTCTAAATGCAGCATGCGCTGAAAATATTGGAATGGGTGAATGGTCAAATGGTTTGGTAATTCCTTATGAGGGGATGAATCGAGAGAAATTTGAACCAGAGCTCTGGATTTTTGTTCATCATTTTTCGTAATAATATCTCGGGGTCATTTTGTTTTCGCACAAAACCCATTTTTATCCCACTGGCTTGATTCCTTCGGGTGTTCGAACTATACGTTCGAATACTTTACGTTTTTCAAGTGAAGCTAATTCTGTCTGGATAGCGTATTTCTATTTTGGCCAATCATTTATCTGTCTACATTCATCGACATATCTTGGTTCAAGATCCTCATCTTGTTGCATTAGTTTAACAACAACATTATAAGCAAAAACATTGTCAATAGTAATTTTATTTCGGTTCCACCTTTTTCCCGTAGAGACATAACTTATTGAGATCTCTTTATTCTTATTATTTTCAGGTACATGCACCTCCTTTGAGGTCTTATCATTTGTTATGTCACATGTCTCTTTTTGAGCAAGTGCCTCCATATTATGATCTCCTAGATCATTTGCTCATTTTCGCTTTTGAGGATTTTTATCTTTGGAACCAATTGGTCTACCACGTTTCAAGCGTGGATTAGACTCATTTGCATTTATAGATTGTCCAACAGGGACATTTTGTTTTCGCACAAAACCCATTTGTATCCCACTGGCTTGATTCCTTCGGGTGTTCGAACTATACGTTCGAATACTTTACGTTTTTCAAGTGAAGCTAATTCTGTCTGGATAGCGTATTTCTATTTTGGCCAATCATTTATCTGTGTACATTCATCGACAGATCTTGGTTCAAGATCCTCATCTTGTTGCATTAGTTTAACAACAACATTATAAGCAAAAACATTGTCAATAATAATTTTATTTCGGTTCCACCTTTTTCCCGTAGAGACATAACTTATTGAGATCTCTTTATTCTTATTATTTTCAGGTACATGCACCTCCTTTGAGGTCTTATCATTTGTTATGTCACATGTCTCTTTTTGAGCAAGTGCCTCCATATTATGATCTCCTAGATCATTTGCTCATTTTCGCTTTTGAGGATTTTTATCTTTGGAACCAATTGGTCTACCACGTTTCAAGCGTGGATTAGACTCATTTGCATTTATAGATTGTCCAACAGGGACATTTTGTTTTCGCACAAAACCCATTTGTATCCCACTGGCTTGATTCCTTCGGGTGTTCGAACTATACGTTCGAATACTTTACGTTTTTCAAGTGAAGCTAATTCTGTCTGGATAGCGTATTTCTATTTTGGCCAATCATTTATCTGTCTACATTCATCGACATATCTTGGTTCAAGATCCTCATCTTGTTGCATTAGTTTAACAACAACATTATAAGCAAAAACATTGTCAATAGTAATTTTATTTCGGTTCCACCTTTTTCCCGTAGAGACATAACTTATTGAGATCTTTTCATTCTTATTATTTTCAGGTACATGCACCTCCTTTGAGATCTTATCATTTGTTATGTCACATGTCTCTTTTTGAGCAAGTGCCTCCATATTATGATCTCCTAGATCATTTGCTCATTTTCGCTTTCGAGGATTTTTATCTTTGGAACCAATTGGTCTACCATGTTTCAAGCGTGGATTAGACTCATTTGAATTTATAGATTGTCCAACAGGGACATCAATTCGAATAGGAGCATTAGCAGCTGGAATATGTGACTTAGTCACCCTTGGTAGGTTAGTGAATGCATTTGGCAGTTGATTTGTAATATTTGTAAATAAATTATCTTTTGAACCTAGTGTTCACATTGCTTTGTTTTAGGATCTCAATGAGATAGTGATAATGCATTCCAATCTATCTCTTTTTGCAACTGCTTATTTCTCCCCCTAATATTGGGTATACTGATTCATCAAAATGGCAGTCAGCAAATCGTGCTGTAAATAAATCTCCAGTCATAAGTTCCAAATATTTTATATTAGAAGGAGATTCATACCCAACATATATCCCCAACCTTCTTTGGAGTCCCATCTTTGTGCGTTATGGTAGAGCAATTGGAACATATACTGCACATCCAAATATTCTAAGATGAGAATATTTGGCTCCTGGCCAAAAGCCAATTGTATTGGGGAGACTTTATGATAACCTATGGGTCTGATCCTCACAAGAGCTGTTGCATGTAAAATAGCTGGCCCTATGTCGAAATGGAAAGTTTTGTTCTCAAAAGTATTGGTCTAACAATTAATTGGAGGCGTTTGATCAATGATTCCGCTAGACTAGTTTGAGTATGAACATGAGCAACTAGATGCTCAATTGTTATTCCAGTTGATATGCAATAATCATTAAATGCCTGAGACGTAAATTCACCAGCATTATCAAGACGAAGTGTCTTAATTGCATAATCTGGAAAATGTGCTCTTAATATTATTAATTGAGCTAGTAAACTCGCAAAAGTCAAATTGCGGGTTGATAACAAGCACACATGTGACCATATTGTAGATGCATCTATCAAAATCATATAATATATGAATGGTCCACATGGAGGGTGTATGAGCCCACATATATAACCCTGTATACGTTCCAAAAATGTAGGAGATTCAACTCCAACTTTGATTACTGATGGTATAATAATTAGTTTGCATTGAGAACATGCAACACAAGAGAATTCTTTAGTTAGAAGAATCTTCTGGTTCTTCAATGAATGACCATGTGAATTCTCAATTATTTTATGCATCATATTATAACCGGGATGGCCCAACCGAGCATACCAAATAATAAAATCATTAGTATACTCCTTTTTTACTATGACATTTGATTCAACTACACTAATATTAGTGTAGTATAATCCGGAGGAAAATACGAGAAGCTTTACAAGCAAATACTTCTTTTCCGCTTTTATTGTAGTAATATAAAGGTATTCAACCTTTCCTTCATTGGTGGTCTCAATATGATAGCCATTTTGGCGAATATCTTTGAAATTCAACAAGTTTCTTTGAGACCTACTACAATATAATGCATCATTAATAGCCAATATAGTTCCTCCTGGTAGTAATACAGTCGCTCTTCCAGAGCCCTCAATTAGTTTTGTACTACCAGATATTGTTATGATATTGGCTTCTTTCATAATTAAATAAGAGAAGTATCTCTTATCTTTTAATATGGTGTGTCGTAGCACTATCCAGAAGACATATTTCTTCTTTATTATTTTTACGGCCCCGATAATTATTTAGTCTTCTTTCAGACTTTGTTATATTGCTATCACATTTGCTTCAGGGAATGGAGCAGATCTAGAGGGACGAGCTTCATTAAAAGCATATTATTTTGCTTCAATCATCATTATATCATTAATTATGGTGGACTGAGACTCAAACTCAATGTCTTACCCTCGTAGAGGAATATATTAAGCATAATGTATTGAGATTAAAACCCAACATCTTATCATCATGATGCACCAAGACTCAAATTCGCTGTCTGAACATCTCTTCCGAATTATTGCTACTACATAAGCAAATTCGAGGCATGTAGAATGAATTTTTTTTCCTAATATGTTATAAGTGATTATTCAGCACATAATTTCAAGCGAGAAATAATTATAAACATGATTGAGTAATGTAAAATTTTTGTAAGCACAAGCGTATGATCCAAATTCGAATCACTTAGCTCTTTAGAATGCATCGTAACTTATAAATCAAATAAATGAATTCAAATAGATGCTTCAAAAGGGATGTGAATTACCTTGACTTTCCTATTACCAAGGCTATGATAATATTCTATTACTATATTATGTCATAAAGGCAGTAGCCAACACTACTATAATTAAATCAATATTAGTGAAATAGACGTACCTGCACATATAATAACTTCATGTACTGATTACCTCTCGTTTACCTTTTTTTTTTCCTTTTTCTTAAGAAGCATATTAGAAATTTTTGGTCATAGATTAGGTGCAAATTTAGGTTAATCGTCATCCACAATATAAGCATCACATCTACTTTTGGTTAACAATCCAAATTCAATAGGTATTAGGACATCAACACAAAAATCTCTCGCAAGTACTAATTTATTATGACCTAATTAATGGAGTAAGTGTCACTTTATAATGTACCAAGATAAAATTATTTTGTAACGGACGTAATGCAAATTTTATTTATGAATATAGAGAATATTAGGACCTGCAAAAGATTATTGCTAAACATGATTGCAAATTCAAAAGTTTCAAATTTTTATCTAGAAAACCAAAAGCTCTGAAAAAGCAAAGAAAAAAAGGGATTTCAAGGAAGACTTGAAGTCTAACTACTGCTGGATATTTCAAAATCTCAAAAACTTCCTCTTGGGTTTTCAAAAGAGTTGTAGAAATCATATAATGTTCTTCCTTTAGTAGCTGAGCTCCATCATTGAAGTTCAGACCTTTATTTGGTCCTTTAATTGCTATTTTTCTGCTATTAGGTGCGTTTGTTATCTTCTACTTGAATCATAGTAAATTATTTATGCTATACTTTTGTAGAATTTCGTAGATTCAACATGTCTAAAGGTTAAATTTGTTTGAAGCTTCTTTCCTTGTTAATCTCTGAAATTATTGGTATGTTAAAATCAGGTATTTGAGTTAATCAGTTCATTCAATAATTGCACTTCTATGTCTTATGCCAAGCCCAATCAATAAAAATCATCGCTAGGATAGTCCACTAAGTGCGTTTAGCCAACCCCTTTTCTCTTTGTAGCTAATTAATCAACGTTTGTCATGACATTTCCAATAACTTAGGTTTATCAGTGCGGCCAATTCTCATTAGTCAAAATATATGCCTCTCCAAAAATCGCTCCATAACTTTGGACCTTTTCACAATAATCTCCAACTTGAAAAACTAATCAACTTATAAATATTGTAGCTTGCTTTAGGTGTGATTATTTATGAATTATCGTAGCTATGATTACAGTTCCCGTAGCATAGCCATGATACGTAACTCCAAACTCAAGTGTATGTTCGTGTGACTTGACCTTACAAGTTCAAAGTAATAATAAAAATAAACGTGTTGTGAATCACGAGTGCGTTTCGCGAGTCGTGATATGTACGAAACAATAAGTGTACGGTATTGTAGCTTGTTTTAAATAAAATCCATAATTACTTTAAAATGTACAAACAAAAGAGGTAAAAGGTAAAAATGCACATAATTCTAAACATGTAATAATCAGATAATTAAGTCAAGTATAATTCTAAAGCAATCATGCCAAACCACGGAATCCGGGAGTGCCTCACACCTTCTCCTGGGTTAACTTATGTGTTTAGCAGACTTCAACAGAGTCAATTTTCCTTGAATTGGGATTTGACAAATGGTGACTTGGAACACCGTAATTAGTAAAAATTTTAAGTGGCGACTCTTAAAATTAAAATCAAATAATCACTTTTCAATAATATCACTTAAATTGTAAAAATTTCTTCCCGGAAAAAGAAGGAGTGATAGCTTTGGCGACTTTGCTGGGGACACGAATTCAGAACTTCTGGTTAAGTGTTCAGAATTCAAGCTTACATGACTTTTATTCTTGGCTTTCTTGTGATTGTCAGATAATATCTGTTTGAGCTTAATGTGCTAATTGTCACTTTTTACCGCTTTGATATTCGTTATCTATGCATAAAAACTGTTACGCCACCTTTCTTCTCTAAATGTTCTATATCTTCTGGTAGTGCATGTACGCGTGGCTCTTTTCTGTTAGAAGTGTCACACCTCTAATTTTAGAACTAGGATAAGACCCATTGCCGATGAAGCTTCTGTATTCCCGGTACGCTGCTCCATCGGCTCGAGTTATACGCTCGGGTAAGCTATGTCTAGCATTTCACACCTTTTAAAGTTTAAACTTAGAAGAAGTCATGTCGGTCCCTAGTAGGTAATGCTTGTTTGCATGATGTGCATTTGACTTAGTGGACTCAATACAGGGGTTGGGTGCGTCTAGGATAGGTGTACCAAAAACTAAAGACCAACCTGATGCATTCTTACGTGCTACTTATGCATTTATTTGATCTGGTTTGCATGTTGACCGACTTCTAAAATAGGAAAAGAAAATACAAAAATACTAGGAGAGAGAAGATAAGAGAGAAAATTTACCCAGCTTTTCAAAATCCTGATATTTGAAAAAATACCAAAACTACGCCAAGTTTTTAAAAGGTTGTTACAAAATGAGCCAAAGTTTTCAACGGGTCAATTCCCCTCTATTTTGACAAAACTTAACGAATTACGCGGGTCTGATCCTCACGATCGTGAGGTACGTAAGCATCATCAGATCCGACCCCACTTTCGCACAATAACCCAAAAATGAGAGTCTGGAAATTTTTTAAAAATATGGTCATACCCCAAGCTGTCCTTGTCGAAATAACCTTAGTGCGTTCTCTCGGGACGCTAGAAGGTTATTTTTGCGAGAATAGCCACAAGTCAATTGGAGCTAGTCTTTTCCCCCCATAGTAACATCATTTGGAAGATAAAACCTGATGAGTGGTGATTTTACCACTCATTTTAGCCTCTTTCCGTTAGATTTTGCGTCCTTTAATGATAACATGAGGTCTTTTATAGTGTGTATTGTTCGATTTTCTGGAAAATGATGCCATGAAGTGACTTGCATTGAATTGAAATGGAATTGAGCAAAAAAAGAGTGAAAAAGGCAATATCCTTAAGTGATTCCGCACCTGCGGACGATTGGTCGCTTGTGCGACATCGCACCTGCGAAGTGAAGGACCGCATCTGCAGAAAAAGCTCAAATGCACTGAAGACGTACCTGCGACGTGTTATCCGCATATGCGGAACCGCATATGCGATGTTTTGGTCCACATCTGTGGAGAAGAGCAAGTCCACTCAGAGCCGCACCTGCGACGTGAAATCCGCATCTGCGAAGCTGCACCTGCGATAATTCTTCCGCAGCTGCGGTCAACGAGCATCAGTTCTGGGCAGAATTGCCAATTCATATTTTCCCAATCCCAAACCCACAAATACTCGACCTAGCAGATAATTTTGGATAACTTTTCATAACTTTGATAATTTTTACATCTTAGAATAGGTCTTGGCTTAGAAGAACAAGTTTCGGAAGCTAGGGTTTGCACACACACTTGGGTCTTGAAGATTTGAAGCTTGTGGTTGAGAATTTTTTACCCATTTATGTTCATTTGTTCATTTCTTTGCTTTGTATTAAATATTTAAGTGTGTAGTATTTATTTACAACACTTAAATCTTGTTTATGGAAATATTCATGTTTAAAGTATGGATTAAATACCTTGTTGTGCTTATGTATTGAATGATTTTTATGTATATATGAAGTGAGTTATTGTTTCTTTAATTATTCTTGTTATTTGATGTTTACAAAGGGATTAGCTAACCCTAGGACTGGCCCATTAACTCCGAATTAATTTTAGAAAAGATAATTTGGGGTTGGGAAAGATTAATTAACAAGAACTTGAGGCTTTAACCCTCATTTTATAGATTCTATCTAGGAATAGGATTAAACTACTTGTAGACATATCCGGGTGTGCTTAATCTCTTAATTGTGTTAGGGATAATTCAATGAAGAAGTCTTGTTAGTCTTTGGAAGAAGCTAATTGAGAATTATTATCCATGGCTAATTAACATAAACTCGCTCATATTGTAAAATCGTGAAATACATTGGATCGTTACTTGAGTGTAATTCCCTATGCATCCAATTGTAGACATTGATCATTTTATTTACTTTCTAGGTTAGTTTATATTTTTGCATTTAGCTATAATATTTTCACAATCAAATTCTAAGTGTTTGGCCTTGCACAATAAGTGATAATTTTCTTACATTCCTAGTCGCCGACATATTGTTCTCTGTGGGATTCGACCCCGAATCATAGTTGGGTAATTTATATTGCATACGACCATGTCTATTTACTTTTTAGTAGTGGATTTGGACGTCATCAAAATTGGCACCGTTGGCGGGGAATAATTTGGCGTAATTTAGGTTGTTTGAGAAGTAAGCGTAAGTGCTTTGGTCCAAACTTGTGAATATTTGTGAAATTATTGTTTCTTACCTTGGTCTATTTTTCTTGATTGTTTTTTATTTTATTTTCTTAGTCTTTGAAAAAAAAAAGATGGTATCATATAATGAAATTTGGTCGGATGGTATTTGTTCGTACTTTGATGACCCTTGTCCTTATTGTGCAGGACCACACTCGTGAAAAAATTGTTTAAATTCTCCCTGGTGTGGATTGTGCGCACAATCTCAAACCCATGAGTGGAGTATTTGAGATAAGTGTGGTCGTCAAAATGGTCATTGGTATGATTGTGCTTATTTGTCCGTCCCTTCCCCAAGCCCCCTCTATGATGATTCTACTTTTTGTGATGAGAATTTTAGGGATGAGGAAGTGGAAGAAATTGAGCATGGCCGAAATGGAGAATTCAAGCTCATGTAAGAATGCCTACTTGAAGGAGGAAACAAAGAGCAAAATGCCTTGGAGGAGCTTTTGGAAAATTGTTTCCAAAATGATTTGGCACTTGAAAGGTTGCACTCACAAATGGAAGAAATGCTTGAAGCATTAAAGGTCCAAAAAGCCTCGGAAGTGAGTGATCGCCAAGAACCTTCCTTAGAGGTTGAAGTCAAAAATCCTTCCTTGGCACTTGATCAAAACCAAGAAGAACTCTCAAATGCTCAAAATGAGAAGATGATGCTCATGTTGGAGGCTATTCTTGAAAATGAGGAGAAGCACAACTTTGCACTCTAGGACTTGAAACAAGGTGTGCCTCAAAATGATGAGCACATCCGCACTTTGGAGGATCAAATGAAGTCATTAATGGAGGCTCATTATGCCTATCAATTTGAAAGTGTGGAAAAAGGCCAAGAAGAGTCCAATTCCGAGGAAGAAAGTGAGCTTTACTTTGAGGAATCAAGACTTGAACATCCGCCAACCGATTCCATGAGTATTAGTGATGCCAAAGAAAATGTGGAATTAGAGTCATCCGGTGTAAATGAAAATTTGGTTGAAATTGACTCTAGTCCGGGGGAAAAAGAGGATGTCAAATTCCGGGAAGAATTGAAATTTGGAGGTTTGATGTCACATTCCAAGTATTTTCAACATTGGAATTGTGTGGTGATATGGGAGTTGAGCTACACGAATCAATGAAGGATTGCAAGGAGGAAAGACTTGTCACACCTCCTTTTTCATACGCCCCCAAAAGGGGTACGGGAGTTTTTCCACTTAAAGTG
>ML354094.1:0-77831 GCA_005239505.1 Nicotiana paniculata | reverse complement strand
TAAAACAGAACCATTGCGGGATTTCACTCCATTTTCACAACTTCTCCTTCTTCACACCACCTTTGGTGATTTTTGAAGGGAAAATTCACCATAACTTCATAGGTAAGTAATCTTAGACTCATTTCCTTCCATTTTTATCAACACCCACTAGATTCTACGCCTAAAAACATGTGATTTAGGGTAGAAAATTGGGGTTTTGGTTAGAGTTAGGGCTTTTTGATTATTTGGGAATTTAACCTCGTTTTGGAGTCGGATTTCAAAACCAATCGTATATTCGGGCTCGTGGGTGAATGGGTGATCGGGTCGATTTTTGGAATTTTGTAAACAAAGTTAGGAATTGTATATTTAAGCATTGGAATTGAATTGTTAAGCATTTATTGATGTTATTAAGTCAATTATGTATAGATACTATTGACTTGGAGTTGGGTTCGAAAGGAAAAGTGGTGCTAGAGGCTTGATTTGGATTTCTTGGAGTCGAGGTAAGTGTTTGGCCTAACCTTTCCTTGCCAAATTGTTGTTCTTCATATTGTTTGGGTGAGGAAGAGTGTAAAGCACGAAGGGTGATGCCGTGTATTTATTTATTTCATTGTGAGGATAAGAGTGTAAAACACGAAGGGTGATGCCGTGCCATAATTTTTATACTTAAAAGCACGAAGGTTAATACCGTGCCGTTTCATTTATTCATTGCATTGTGAGGATGAGAGTAAAAGCACGAAGGGTGATGTCGTGCACTTGTTTTGGTGAGGATGAGAGTAAAGCACGAAGGGTGATGCCGTGCACTTGTTTGCTCTATGTGTTTACTTCCATCTGCTATCGATTCTACTTAGGCTGTTTCTTCGTTTTGTGATTTAGTACTTGTTTTCCCCTTGTCCCCAACATGCTCTCCCTCGTTTTACACTTAACTGTTTATTTCCTGTCGTCATTTCTATTATATATTATTAAATTGCATAGGTATTTATTGTTTGTCGTGTCCTAGCCTCGTCATTACTTCGCGAGGTTAGGCTCGACAATTACTCAGTACATGGGGCCGGTTGTACTGATGCTACACCTTTACTTCTTTATGTTGTGCAGATTACGGTAGCGGACCCGGTGGGCAGTGATCGAGGGAGTATCCTTCAGACCACAGGCGACACTGAGGTAGTCCTACAGGCGTCCGCAGACCTTGGCGTCACCTCCTATCTCATTCCTTCTCTTTTTGTCTTCTCTTGTATTTCTGAGACAGTTGTATTGTTTATTCAGACTTTGTTTTTAGTATTCTTAGACAGTCTGTGGATTGTGATACTAGTTCTGGGGGTGTATTTAAGGAAATTTTGTAAGATTTATTATTTAAGTTGTTGGATTTCTTATCTTCCGCATTTCTAATTTACAACTGTTCTAGTTCACCACCATTATTTCAATTGTCTATAATATTGTTATGAATGCAATAATCTGAACGTTGGCTTTTCTAGTGGGGTTCAACGTTAGACGCCATCACGACCTGAGGGTGGGATTTCGGGACAAACTTGGTAGAGTCTGAGGGATCGGTACAAAGACATCTGTACTTATCCCCCAGAGGCTGTAAAGTTAGGAAATAACTTCACATCTTTTCTTCTCTGTCGTGCAATTTGAGTTCTAAATGCTAAATAATTTTCTATTCTATTCTCACGCAGATGACGAGAACGCGTGCTTCCTCATCTACCGAGCAACAACCCGATCCTCCTGTTGCAGCTCCTATGAGGAGCCGAGGACGAGGCCGAGGCCGTGCTAGAGGTTGAGACAGATCCAGGGCTCAGCCCAGAGCAGCAACCCCGGTAGATGACCCACAGATAGACTTTGCCGGTGAGGTTCCTGCTTAGACGGTTCCGGTCGGACCAGCTAAGGTCCCAGAGGGGTTCATTGCCACCCCGGTTCTTTAGGACGCTCTGGTCCGCTTAGTGGGTCTTATAGAGAGCGTGGCTCAGGCCGGTCTTCTTCCTACTGCACCAGCTGTCTCTCAGGCTGGGGGAGGGGCCTAGACTCCTACTACTCGCACACCAGAGCAGCTAACTTCTCAGTTCCAGACTCCAGCACCTCAGGAAGCTGGAGCAACTCAGCCGGGTTTTGTGGCACAGCAGTTGAGGGGGCAACCATGTCTGTCGATGCTTTGTGGAGATTGGATCGTTTCACCAAGATATTTCCTACTACATTTACTGCTGCACCATCAGAGGATCCCCATGATTACTTGGACAGTTGCTATGAGGTTCTTCGGAACATGGGTATCGTGGAGTCCAATGAAGTTGATTTTGCTAAATTCCGTCTTTCTGGTTCCACTAAGACTTGGTGGAGGGACTACTGCTTGACCATACCAGCTGGGTCTTTGCCTTTGACTTGGGCTCAGTTCTCCGAGTTGTTCTTGGATAAGTTTCTACCAGTTACTCAGAGGTAGGATCTTTAGAGGCAGTTTGAGCGTCTCCAATAGGAATCTATGACTGTTACACAGTATGAGACCAGGTTCATCACTTTGTCCCGACATGCTATGATGATACTTCCCACACATCGAGAGAGGGTGAAGAGGTTTATTAAGGGGATAGCTCAACCCATTAGACTCCAGATGGCCAGAGAATCAGGTACTGATATTTCGTTGCAGGAGGCGGCCAATGTGGCTAGGCGTATTGAGATGGTCTTGTCTCAGGGCAGTGGTCAGGGGTCTGACAAGAGGCCTCGTCATTTCGGCCGATTCAGTGGTGCCTCATTTGGAGGTAGGGATTCTTTTGGCAGAGGTCATCCTTCTAGGCCATACCAGTCGGCACTTCAGGTATCCCACCGTGCTCCACCAGCTCCTCTCAGTGCACCATCAGTTCCTATCAGTGCACTGCCGCTTCAGGGCTTCCATGGTGGTTATTCTTGTCGACATGGATAGTTTCAGGTCCATCAGTCTCAGTAGCAGAGGTCTTGTTACTCTTGTGGTGTTCCAGGGCACATATCTAGGTATTGCCCCCGAGTTTCTGGTAGTTCTCAGCATTTGGGTTCCCGTGCTATGTTTCCCACACCAGGTGCTCCCCCATCCCCTCAGCCATCCAGGGGTGGAGTTCGAGGTGCCAGAGGTGAGTCCAGTCAGTTAGAGGTGGAGTAAAATCTATGAGAGGTGGAGGTCAGCCGCAGTATGTCGACCCAGAGATGTTCGGGTTGGAGGGACTCCGCCCCGATGCTGTGCTATTCCTGCCAGGCCTGAGGCTGAGGCCTATGATGCAGTCATTACAGGTATGGTCTCAGTTTGCAGCAGAGATGCTTCGGTTTTATTTGATCCGGGGTCTACATTCTCCTATGTGTCTTCATATTTTGCTCATTATCTGATTATGTCCCGTGATTCCCTGAGTACTTCTGTATATGTATCTACCTCAGTGAGTGATTCTATTGTGGTATATCAAGTCTACCGTTCATGCTTAGTGGTTATTGGTGGTGTGGAGACTCATGTAGATCTTTTGCTTCTTTATATGGTTGATTTCGATGTTATTTTGGGGATGGATTGGTTATCTCCCTACCGTGTTATTCTGGACTGTCATGCCAAGACTGTGACCTTGGCCTTGCCGGGAGTACCTTGATTAGAGTGGAGAGGGATTCCTAGTCATTTTTCCGGTAGAGTTATTTCATAAATGAAGGCTCGTCGTATGGTCGAGAAGGGTTGTTTGGCATATTTGGCCTATGTTCGTGAAGCTAGTGCTGAGGTACCTTCTATGGAGTCTGTTCCCGTGGTTAGTGAGTTTCCAGAGGTATTCCCTGCTGACCTGCCGGGTATGCCACCCGACAGGGATATTGACTTTTGTATTGAGTTGGCCCCGGGCACTCAGCGCATTTCTACCCCGCCGTATCGTATGGCCCCGCCAGAGTTGAAGGTGTCGAAGGATCAGTTGCAGGATTTGTTGGATAAAGGCTATCAGGCCTAGTGTTTCTCCTTGGGGTGCCCCAGTGTTGTTTGTTAATAAGAAAGATGGCTCAATGAGGATGTGTATTGACTGCCGGCAGTTGAACAAGGTTACTGTTAAGAATAAGTATCCTTTGCCGAGGATTGATGATTTATTCGACCAGCTTCAGGGTGCTTCAGTGTTTTCCAAGATTGATCTGAGATCTGGCTACCATCAGCTGCGGATTAGGGCATTTGATGTCCCTAAGACAACTTTCCGCACTCGGTATGGGCATTATGAGTTCTTGGTGATGTCATTTGGGTTGACAAATGCCCCAGCTGCTTTTATGGAGTTGATGAACCGAGTGTTCAGGCCCTATTTGGATTCGTTTGTTATAGTTTTCATTGATGATATTTTTTATTTACTCCCGTAGCCGAGAGGAGCATGAGAAACACCTTCGAGTCGTCCTCCAGACTCTGAAGGATAGTCAATTGTATGCCAAATTTTCCAAGTGTGAGTTCTGATTGAGTTCGATTGCATTCCTAGGCCATGTGGTATCATCAAAGGGTATTCAGGTGGATCCCAAGAAGATTTCGGTAGTCAAATATTGGCCTAGGCCCACTTCAGCTACAGAGATTCGGAGTTTCTTGGGTTTAGCAGGTTATATTATCGATTTGTGAAGGGATTTTCATCTATTGCAGCCCCGATGACCAAGTTGACTCGGAAGGGTGCCCAGTTCAGGTGGTCTGATGAGTGTGAGGCGAGCTTTCAGAATCTCAAGGCAGCCTTGACCACAGCACCGGTGTTAGTTTTGCCCATAGGTTCAGGACCATATACCGTGTATTGTGATGCTTCACGGGTGGGACTTGGTGCAGTGTTGATGCAGGATGGCAAGGTTATAGCCTATGCTTCTCGTCAATTAAAGGTTCATGAGAAGAAATATCAAGTTCATGATTTAGAGTTAGCAACTATTGTTCATGCGTTGAAGATTTGGAGGCATTATCTGTATGGGGTTCCATGTGAGGTGTTCACAGATCATAAGAGTTTGCAGTATTTGTTCAAGCAGAAGGAGTCGAACATGAGGCAGAGGATATGGTTAGAGCTATTGAAGGACTATGACATTACCATCTTATATCATCCGGGGAAGGCCAATGTGGTGGCCGATGCTTTGAGCCGGAAGTCAGCCAATATGGGTAGTCTTTCTTATATACCAGTCGGTGAGCGACCGCTCGCTTTGGATGTTCAGGCTTTGGCCAAACAGTTCATGAGATTGGAGGTTTTTGAGACTAGCAGTGTTTTGGCCCATACTGTGGCCCGTTCTTCATTATATGATCGTATTCGGGACAAGCAGTATGATGATCGCCATTTATGTGTTCTTAGAGATACGGTCCGGCACGGAGGTTCCAAGCATGTTACAATTGATGGTGATGGAGTCTTGAGGATGCAGGGTCGGATTTGTGTACCTGATGTTGATGGAATTCGTGAGTTGATATTGCAGGAGGCCCACAGTTCCCAGTATTCCATTCATCAGGGTGCCGCAAAGATGTACCAGGACTTGCGTCAGCATTATTGGTGGTGGAGGATGAAGAAAGATATTGTAGCATATTTAGCTCGGTGCTTGAACTGTCAGCAGGTTAAGTACGAGCACTAGAGACCCGGTGGTTTGATGCAGTAGATTGAGCTTCCCTCCAGAAGTGGGAGCGTATTACCATGGATTTCATAGTTGGGCTCCCACGGACTCAGAGGATGTTTGATGCGGTGTGGGTCATTGTGGATAGGCTGACCAAGTCAGCACACTTCATTCCTGTATCAGTTTTGTATTCTTCGGAGAGGTTGGAAAAGATCTACATCAGGGAGATTGTTTGTCTGCATGGTGTGCCCATGTCCATTATTTTTTATCGAGGTACTCAGTTTACCTCCCACTTCTGAAGGGTATTTCAGTGTGAATTGGGCACACGAGTTGAGTTGAGCACAATGTTTCATCCTCAGACGGACGGACAGTCCGAGCGTACTATTCATATTTTGGAAGATATGTTGCGAGCATGTGTCATTGACTTTGAAGGTTCATGGGACCAGTTTTTGCCTTTAGCTGAGTTTGCCTACAACAACAGCTATCAGTCGAGCCTTCAGATGGCTCCATATAAGGCATTGTACGGTTGGTGGTGTCGGTCGCTAGTTGGGTGGTTCGAGACGGGAGAGGCTAGATTGTTGGGTTCAGAGTTAGTCCAGAATGCCTTGGATAAAGTGAAGATTATTCAGGATAGACTTCGTACAGCTCAGTCCAGGTAGAAGAGTTATGCATAACGTAGAGTTCGTGATTTGGCATTCGTGGTTGGTGACCGAGTATTTCTTCGGGTGTCGCCCATGAAGGGCGTGATGAGGTTCAAGAAGAA
The DNA here is from genome assembly GCA_005239505.1 of Nicotiana paniculata. Classification (NCBI taxonomy): domain Eukaryota; kingdom Viridiplantae; phylum Streptophyta; class Magnoliopsida; order Solanales; family Solanaceae; genus Nicotiana; species Nicotiana paniculata. Next base: position 71,578 of record ML354094.1, on the reverse strand, counting down.
GGTCAAGTTGAGCCTAGGTACATTGGTCCATTTGGTCAAGTTCAGCGTGCATCCGGTGTTTCACGTATCTATGCTTCGGAGGTACATTGTCGATCCATATCATGTGCTTGACTTCAGCGGTGTCCAATTGGAAAAGGATTTGACTTATGAGGAGGAGCCGACAGCCTTATTAGCTCGGCAGGTTCGTCAGTTGAGATCGAAGAATTATCCTTCGGTTCGTGTTCAGTGGAGAGGTCAACCTGTTGAGGTAGCTACCTGGGAGTCCGAGTCCGATATGCGGAGCCGATATCCCCATGTTTTCCCCGATTCAGGTACCTCTCTATGTCCGTTCGAGGACGAACGTTTGTTTTAGAGGTGGAGATTATGATGACCCAAAAGGTCATCCCGTGTAATTTTAGCTAAATCGGTGTTCCGAGGCCGTGAAAGCCTCCTTTTATTCCACCTCGATGTGTGTGCGCAGCCCGAGCGTGTATCCGGGAAGTCGTTATGTGGAAAATTGATAAAATGATGATTTTATAATAATTATTTGAATAAAGTTGACTTTGGTCAACATTTTTGGTAAATGTACTCGGACCAGAACCCGTGATTTGATAGTCCCGGAGGGTCCGCAAAAAAATATAGGACTTGGGCGTATGCCCGGAATCGAATTCCGAGGTCCCAAGTCCGAGAAATGAATCTTTGAAGAAAATTATTTTCTGAAAAATATAAAGGTTTTTGAAAATGAGATTTGACGTGAAACCTGTGATGTCGGGCCCGTATTATGGTTCCGGAGCCCGGAACATGTCAATTAATTTTATATGTGTTATTTGTGAAATTTGGTAAGAAATGGACTTAGTTTGACGTGATTCAGATCTAAAATGGAAAATTTAGAAGTTTTGGAAGTTTAAAGGAATTTCATTGATTTTGAGATATAACTCGATGTTTATGATGTTATTTCGGTGTTTTGATTACTTGAATAAGTCCGTAGGATGTTTTTGAGGTTGTGTGTTTCAGATAGGTGTCAGGGTGTTTTTGAACTTAAACATCTGGTGTAGAAACTATTTTCTGGTGTCTGGTGTTTTTTGCTATGCGAACGCATAGTGTTAGCCGCGAACGCATAGCACTAGTTGGGAGGGGAGTGGAAATTACTCTATGCGAACGCACATAAGGGGGTGCGAACGCATAGGTTTAGAGAGCGCTGGGGGCAGGGCAGTCTTTACTCAATGCGAACGCACCCGTATGGATGCGAACGCGGAGTGTAGGTCAGGGGAAACAGTGCGATCGCATAGGTTAGGTCACGACCGCACTGCCTTAGNGGGGGGGGGGGGGGGGGGGGGGGACTGGGTAGCATTAGGCTATGCGAACGCACCGTATAGGCCGCACGCATAGGGCATTTTTCGCCCAATTTTTTTTTTCTTCTTAAAACAGAACCATTGCGGGATTTCACTCCGTTTTCACAACTTCTCCTTCTTCACACCACCTTGGGAGATTTTTGAAGGGAAACTTCACCATAAATTCATAGGTTAGTAATCTTAGACTTATTTCCTTCCATTTTTATCAACACCCACTAGATTCTAGGCCTAAAAATAGGTGATTAAGGGTAGAAAATTGGGGTTTTGGGTAGAGTTAGGGCTTTTTGATTATTTGGAATTTTGACCTCGTTTTGGGGTCGGATTTCAAAACCAATCGTATATTCGGGCTCGTGGGTGAATGGGTGATCCGATTTTGGTCTGAACCTCATGTTTGGACCAAGCAGGCCCGGGGTCGATTTTTGGAATTTTGTAAAGAAAGTTAGGAATTGTATATTTAAGCAATGGAATTTAATTGTTAAGCATTTATTGATGTTATTAAGTCAATTATGTCTAGATACTATTGATTTGGAGTCGGGTTTGAAAGGAAAAGCGGTGCTAGAGGCTTGATTTGGATTTCTTGGAGTCGAGGTAAGTGTTTGGCATAACCTTAGCTTGAGGGAATAGGTGTTAAGTCATATGTGCTACGTGTTATTATCATGTTCAATGTATATGTTAGGTGACGAGTACCTATACATTATTGTCAAGCATGCCCGTGAGTCATTTCTTATGGTATATGTGCTTTTCTTCGATATTCTCTGTGTTATGGAGTAGATTTCGTTTTGGAGATTATTTTGTTGTTGGAAATAATTGGTTGTGGAAACTGTTGATTAGTTGTTCGGTTGAGGATCATTTGGTTATGTTGTATATTCAGTGAGATTGGTTATAGTTGTGTCCCTTGCCGGGAACGGTGATATTTCTGTTATAGTTCCCTTGCCGGGATGTTGTGATTTATGTTTTGTATTGTGGTTTTTCCTTGCCAAGTTGTTATTCTTGATATTGTTTGGGTGAGGAAGAGTGTAAAGCACAAAGGGTGATGCCATGTATTTATTTATTTCATTGTGAGGATAAGAGTGTAAAGTACGAAGGGTGATGTCGTGCCATGACTTTTATATTTAAAAGAACGAAGATTAATACCGTGTCGTTTCATTTATTCATTGCATTGTGAGGATGACTGTAAAATCACGAAGGGTGATGCCGTGCACTTGTTTTGGTGAGGATGAGAGTAAAAGCACGAAGGGTGATGCCGTGCACTTGTTTTGGTGAGGATGAGAGTAAAGCACGAAGGGTGATGTCGTGCACTTGTTTGCTCTATGTGTTTACTTCCTGTTGCTATCGATGCTACTTAGACTGTTGCTTCATTCTGTGATTTAGTACTTGTTTTCCTCTTGTCCCCAGCATGTTCTCCCCCATTTTACACTTAACTGTTTATTTCCAGTCGTCATTTCTATTATATATTATTAAATTGCACAGGTATTTATTGTTTGTCGTGTCCTAGCCTCGTCACTACTTCGTCGAGGTTAGGCTCGGAACTTACTCAGTACATGGGGTCGGTTGTACTAATGCTACACCTGCACTTCTTTATGTTGTACAGATTACGGTACCGGACCCGGTGGGCAGTGATCGAGGGAGTATCCTTCAGACCACAAGCGACACTGAGGTAGTCTTGCAGGCGTCCGCAGGCCTTGGCATCACCTCCTATCTCATTCCTTCTCTTTCTGTCTTCTCTTGTATTTCTGAGGCAGTTATATTGTTTATTCAGACTTATTCTTTAGTATTCTTAGACAGTCCGTGGATTGTGATACCAGTTCTGGGGGTGTATTTAAGGAAATTTCGTAAGATTTATTATTTAAGTTGTTGGATTTCTTATCTTCCACATTTCTAATTTACAAATGTTCTAGTTTACCACCGTTATTTCAATTGTCTATAATAATGTTATGAATGCAATAATCGGAACGTTGGCTTGTCTAGCGGGTTCAACATTAGACGTCATCACGGCCTGAAGGTGGAATTTCGGGCTGTGACAAAAACAGAAGGTATACCTTGTAAATTACTCTATTGTTTCTTTGAATGGAACAGGTCCAAAATAAATTGTACTTTATTTATTTTTATTTGTCCATTACAATAAAAATATATTTTCACTTTTACTTATCCCTCTTACTAAATTAAGACAAAGACAATTTTTTCCCTGTCCTTATTATTAATTACATATTTCTCAAATTATTTTTCAAGGCTTTTGAAAATGCTATTATTATTATGGGTAAAAATATAAAATATATATTTTATTTATTTTTTCTTAAAGGGAGTGCAAAATCAAAAGTGCGATGGAGTAGATATTTTCATAAAAGACTAGATTTATCGATGCATTTGAAGAAATATTGTAGAATCATAGTGCAATGTTGAGATTCAAATAAAGTTACGTTTTGAAATGCACGGAAGCTTGTTGTAGACAATAAAATGCGTCGAAAAAATAAAATCAAGACCGTAAAATATCACAACAATCGTAGTATTTGATTTCAAATATTTGAGTGTACAATCTCTGTGAATCCTCTGATTCTTCTTTCCAATAGTAAATAAATTCAAGGGCCTTTGAGCTTGATCTTGAATATGTACTTGTTGCCACGAACGATGATCTTGTTCTTGAGCTTGATTTCTTGAACTTAACCTTGATTTGTTCTTCATTCTTGAGTTCGAACTTGATTTCTTGAACTTGAACTTGATTGATTGAAGCTTGAAACTTGTAGAGAAATTTGTGGTGTTTGATCCACGAGCTCTCTCTTGGTTCTTGTTATAACGCCTGGTATCTTTTTTGGAAGACCCCTATTTATAGTTGTGAGAGGGAGGAGTTATGATAAGAACAAACTCTTTCCGACCAATCAAGTTGAAGTGTGACAAGACCGCATTTGATTGGCCAGAACATGTCACTTGCACACGTGACGCGGTTTCATTGGACTTCTAATGTAACTTGACATGCTTTGTCATTTTGACATGTGGCACAATCCTATTGGATCTTCCATTTGACTTGGCGCGCCACATCATTTGACACGTGACACCAAACTAGGCCTCTAGGAAGATGACATCTTGGGCTTAATGAAGTGGACTCATCACTTTAGGTCAATTAAATGGGTTAGTCCAATGAATTAAGATTTATTAATTTAATCCATATATATTGTGCTTATATAATTAATTTAATTATATTAGCTCATAATATTTATTTGGACCAATATATCTTGAATTTAAAAAATAATCTAAATTATTTATGAATTTAAGTTTAATAAAATTTTATATGTCTACAAATGGCCCCTACTTCAAGACTTGTCGGTGTATATAGTTGTCGAAATTTTAAGACGGTACTTGAAGTATATGTAAAAAAAATGTAATGATTACTTTATTTTAATTGACTTCTTACCAATACTCAATTGGTCTCTCGCGTGCACTTGTTCTTCTAATGTAATTTGAGAAGAATCGGAATTTAAAAATGTGAGTCTTGCCATAAAATTTCACGTGATCAACTTACTCATGAATCTTGGCATTATCTTTCATTGATCAATTTCCTAACATTGATCTGTTAGTGAATGAAAATTGCAAAAAACAAGCTTCCCAATCCACGTAACTTCTTTGTCTTCTACTTTGACTCTTAACAAATCCTACTAAAACTCAAATTGCTTTGGTGGATTTGAGCTTACGTAGCATTTGTCTTCAAGTAAACAATTCTAGTTGTATAAAGAGACATACAAATTCAAAGTATGCCACATAGGTGTTAAACTTTTGGTACTTGGACTTGCAATTTCCTTTAACTAAAAAAGAATTGCTTTCACCTGTAATGATTAACAAGATTTAATCTCACTGCCTCCACGTGACCCTGTTATATAGACTTCATTGTAGTTAACAATTCTATTCTACTTTGTCTTTGATTATAATTGTGATTTCACAATGATTTTGTCGGGTTGGATTTCAAAGACTTGTGTCATCGCCTACTAAGTACTGACCAAATCCAAGAAGAAGACATATTAAGCTAATTATCCCACATTGAAAGTTTGCCCTTAACAGCCACTTTGAAGAATCTATATAAACCCCATATTCTCATGTATCTTGAGTATCAATCAACAGGTTTTGCGTATCTCTTTGAGTTTGTCAACAAGGAAGCAACATTGAAGGTAATTTATTCTTCTAGTTGTTTTGTCTTCCTTTTTTGTTGTTTTTTTTCTTTTTCTCTTTTTAGGTCAAGAAAGTGAGAGTAGATTTCTCCATGCACGAAGAATACGATTTTAGGTGTAAAGGGATAAATATTCATCCCTGTCCGAATATCGAAGAGATTACTCTCAAGGTGGCCCGACTATCAGAGAGATTACTCTCAATGTGACTCGACTATCGGAGAGATTACTCTCAAAATGATCCGACTATCAGAGAGATTACTCTCAATGTGGCTCGACTATCGAAGAGATTACTCTCAAAATGACCCGACTATCCGAGAGATTACTCTCAATGTGGCTCAACTATCAGAGAGATTACTCTCAAAATGACCCGACTATCGGAGAGATTACTCTAAATGTGGCTCGACTATCAGAGAGATTACTCTCAAAATGACCCGACTATCAGAGAGATTACTCTCAATGTGGGCCGACTATCGGAGGCCATTTCATCCATTTAGACCTTTGTGCCTATTCTAATATTCTTGATTTAGACTTTGATGACCTTTTTTTTGCAGCCCGAAGAGATGGAAAATTTCAGAGACTATACATCACCTTTCTCCAAACTTAGATATCTCGTAATCGAGATTGAATATGGCATAGAACAAACCAAGCTTTTGGTTCACACCCCACAAGCTGGCCGGTATGCAGCCTCATGGCCTTCTTTGAGGAACTCCCTTCATGTAGAAAACTAGACCTTGAAGCACAAGTCTACTTCTAATCCATTGTCTAAGATGTGATCTCTCCAAGCTCCAATTCATCGCCACGTAAAAATTTCTAGCACCCTTCCAAACTTAGAGCATGGCATAATTCAAGGCAAAGTACGTTGGGGAAACACTACAACAATCAAGGGCGAGTATCGTCATATTCCGTGATTTTGGGAATTGGCTGAAGATGTACTTGGTGGAAACCAACAAACACTGAGTACAACAAAGATTTATGATGCTGTCTATGCCTCACTTTTCACCTATGGTTGAAATTTGCAAGCATTTTGTAAGACTTGGTGCCCCAAGACGAACACGCTTCTTACATCATATGAGGAACTATCTATCTCCTTTTGGGTCTTACATATCCTTGGGGGTCTGTCCATTTCGGGTTCTCCGTACGAAGAAGTGGTACATGAGACAAGAGAACTCATCGGTTTGGATGAAAAACAGATGAGATTTATTCCTCGATCTTGCGAGTATTTATTTGCTACTTTTCATCACCTTAAGGAAGGTGGGGGTGCTAACCAAAAGATCCTTAAGGAAGGTGGGGGTGCTAACCAAAAGGTCTCTTTCAACAAGTGGACAAATTTTTGGTATAAAAAAACTTTAACATATAAACCTACCCCACTGCGAAAAGAAAATAAATCCGCGCACCTAAAGTCGACACATAATCCTAATGGAGTTATTCCCGAGACAACTAGGTGGTTCAGTGACCAAGAAGCTATATTCTCCAAGCTTAGGGTGAGGTCTGACAAGAAAGATGAAACGTATATAGCAGCATTCTTATCAATTTGGCTATGTGCCTTTTTGTTTCCCAAGGTAGAAAACTTCATTCGTCCCAAGACTTTTAAGATGGCAAGCACGTGGCAAGCATGCGAAATATTAGCCTTGCGGTCTCAGTTTTGGCGAGTATTTATCATGGTTTGAATAAGATTTCGTGTTATTCCCAAGTTGATCAGGTCAAAGCTTGTTTTCCCATCCATTATGTTTACCGCTGGCTTGCACATTACTTCAAAACCCATTATCCACTTGCTAAGGGTCTGTCTGTCCCTTTGATGGTGGCATACTCAGGAGAGGCAGTTGCGAGGCGCTTTGATGAAAAGGATGCAAGAAAACACATCCAAAATGGGGAAGATATATTTTGGACACCAAATAACCAATTATGGTCCTTATTATTATGTGGATAACGATGCCCCTCAAGAGTTGGAGTCAAATTACTTCATGAGCTTACATTTTAATTACCTCCCTTTGAGATATGGTAACTCATTCATCATCGAGCTATATAGCCCGCATTGGTTTGGTCGTCAATTTGGGTTTTACCAGAACGTCCCCAGTTTCTTGGAGAATGATATCTGTAATGCCTCTCTAGATGAAGGACTCATATTTTGGATGATTTTCACATTGTATCGGTTTATGTCTCGTGCGGCTTTCCCCCAACGGGAGATCCTGTGGAGAAGCCTTTCTCCAGCAATTATATGTCTTGGTGGGAGAAAGCGCATGGGAAATTTCTCGAGAATAATTTACAAGTTTTGGTAGATAATATTGGGCTAAAGTCTACTACTCCTTTAGGAGGTGAAGATCAAGGTGTTGGAAAGACGCTCTCAAAGGTCCACCTACTCCAATCCCAAAAGTAGTTACATAACATAATAAAAGGAAGCTTAAATTCTCAAAGGAAGCTTTGAAAGAGGTGGCGAGCACTTCAACATATATAGAGAAACACCCTCCAGTTCTTCCATTTAGCACGCAAGTTCCTCAAGATACAAGCCATAGTACCAATGAAGATCAAAATTGGAAAAGGAAACGGCCTAACCCAATAGAGATCGTAGAGGTTCCAAGTGTTGATAGTCCCTCAAGAACACATTATAAGGAGGAAAAAATACAATAACCTTGCCCTTTTTTTTAATCGAACGAATAGATTCACTAAAAAAAAATTGCCCATTTTCTTTGCCATTTCCTTATGCAGTTAAATGCCATTGGGCATCCGGTGGTGTCACTATATGACAAGCCGCAAGTGAGTAATGAATCTATTGGAGGGCCTACATCTGAAGTGAAGTCGTCTTTAAAGGCATCATCTCTTCCTCATGAAAAAGCCCTAAAAATACAAACTCTAAATGGGATAACTTGCATTCCACCAATGACAAATGCAGCAGTGTCTATTTTTGAAGCAAAGAGCATTGTCTTTAATCGCAAAAAGGAATTCATCTTGGGACTTTGAAAAGATATTTTCAAGAGACTCTCCAAAACTCGTGCAGAACTGCTCTCATCTTATAGGGAGAAAATCACTGAGATTTTCGAGGATATGAAGAAGGCGAACATTTTATATCTTTCTCCATTAGATTGTTTAATGGATTCTCTTTTCCAGCTTGCTGCTTCATATGACCAAGAGCGATCCAATTTGGTTGATAAGACGAGTCAAGATGAGAAGCTGGAGCTGATTTTCAAAGCTAAGGAGCGTCTTGAATCGTTCAAACTTGAAGAAAGTGAGAAATTCAAGAAAGTTTCCTCTAGTAAAAAGAAACTGAAGAGAGTTGTGAAGAAGTTGCAGACTACAACAAGAGAGGGAGAACGTCAAAGGTGTTATAGTAGCGACTCAAAAGGAGGTTGAAGAGATTCAGGCAAAAGTTTCAGCTGCCGAGACTGAGGTCTCTTCATATAACAACGTAAATTTGCTGACTGATGAAGATTCAGCCAATTTGGAGGAGAAGAAGAAGAACCTGGAGACTAGCTGTCAAGAAATGATCAACTACAAGTTTTGTTTAGATTAGGCTATTAACATTATCTCCCCTTTTATCTTTATGTTAGATTTACCTAGTGGATATTTATTTCATCTTAAATAAGATTGCTTCTCTTTTGCTTTACCTTGCCCGACATTTATCTTAGTCGCATAATTTCCAGCTTTACACGCTTGTAACGAAAGATTCATATCTTGTCGCGGGAGAGTCTAAATAACGAACCGTTTAATTTATCGAAAATTAGACTTCAATATATAAAACATGTCCAAAACTTAGAATCAAACACATTCAGAATCGACCCAGATAATTATGTGAAACCAACTTTAGATTCCACCATGTAGAAAATTTCAGATTTGTGCAGTCTCACAAAAAAAAATCATATCTTGGTGTAGAAAAGTCAGAATCACGAATCGTTTGATTTTTTAGAAACCTAACTTAAAATATATAACATATCCAAAATTCAGATAATATTTCGAAATCAATACTAAGTTCTGACACGACGACGATTTCATATTTGCTCTACCTCACCAAAACATTTGTATCTTGATGTAGGAATGTTGAAATCACGAACCGTTTGATCTCTTTGGTTCAAGTCTCACTGAATTTGAAACGTCGTGGAGGCTCACCAAAAAAACTTGAAGTTTTGGATAACATGAAGGCATAACGAATTCCCAGACTTCAATGCAAATGCTTAGCAGCCTCCTAAAAGATATTAATCATTTTACTGAAGATACCAATTTACAATAGCGGCTTTCCCCCTTCAAAATCATATGGGATCTAAATTTTAACAAAAGAAAGGTATCTCAGCTCGATTTTCAATGTCGATTGAATGGATTACATTCATTCGTACTTAATTCGGACAATGATTAGGGGATTATGTATCTTTTGGACTTATGCGACTGAACTCAAAATGAAACTCTAAGCTGCCTACGTACCTCGGTGAAGAGGATCAAGTCATACCGTAGTTCAGAATGAGTGATTTTATTTTTATTATTTTTTTTCTTCTGTACTAACTTTTTTCTAGGCCGCCTCTTTCGAGCTTTTCAACCTAGCGGACCTTTTTTTTGGTGGGTCGTGCATATTTTAGACTCATACGGGACAAGACTGTAGGGACATGCAGTTTAGGCTCATGCGTCAAGGAGCATTGCAACTTCAAGGATAATACTTCTTCAAAAACTTGCCATTGATCGGGCCGATTCTCATGCCATATGCATCAACCAGCTTGTAAGCCCCACTTGAATAAGTTTCTTGTACGACATATGGCCCATCCCATTTTGAAGTGAACTTCCCTACAGGTTTATGGGAAGTAATAATGGGTCTTCGTATGTCAAGGACTTGATTTCCTACTTGAAAGGATCTCGGGCGAACTCTTTTATTGAAGGCGCGAGACAATTGAGTTTGATAACATTCAAGACTCTTTTGAGCTTCCAACCTCTTCTCATCAAGAGCCTCCAACTATGCTAATCGAAGTCGAGCATTTTCTTCATCAGTGATCCCTTTTTGAATAGCCAGTTGTAATGAAGGTATTTGACGCTCAAGTGGCAAGACGACTTCGACTCCATAAACGAGTGAATAAGGAGTCGCTTGTGTTGATGTGTAGTGAGTCATCCTATATGCCCATAGAGCTTATTCCATACGGTCATTCCAATCTCGTTGGATTTGGAGACGACTTTCTTTAACAAGTTGCATAGAGTTTTGTTGAATGCCTCAGTTATACCGTTGGCGGCAATGTTGTACATCGAAGAGTTACGTTTCTTGAAGCCAAATAGATCATAAATCTTTTTCATCAACCTATTATCGAATGGATTTCCATTATCCGTTATTATGTAACGAGGAATTCAGAGCGATAGATTATGTTTACTCGGATCAAACTTGCAACATTTTTCTTCTTTACCTTTTGAGAAATAGTCAGTTGCAGCCAAGATATATAGGTGCCCATTTTGAGTAGTCAGTTGCAGCCAAGATGTATAGGTGCCCACCAATGGACTTTGGCAGTGGTCCAACAACATCCAATCCCCAAGCATCAAACGGCCAGGATGCAACAGTCGGGTGCAACACTTCAGGAGGTTGGTGAATAAAATTCGCATGGAATTGACAAGAGTTTCATCTTCGAGCATAGTCCAAGCAATCGTTTACCATCGTTTTCCAATAATATCCCATCCCTTTTATATGGAAGTGGAGCTTTGGTCCAGACTGGTGTGACCCACATACTCCAAAATGTGCCTCTTGCAAACCTTGGCGTGCTTCTTCTTCCCCTAAGCATCGCAAGAGTACTCCCTCGAACGACCTTCTGTATAGAGTATCTTTGTAGTAAAGGAAGAGAGGTGCACGACGACAGATTTCAGTCCTTCTCCTCGGATTATCTAGAAGTAACCCATAACATAAGTAATCGATAATGGGTTGTCGCCATTCTTCTTTCTCAACTTCAGAAACAACGACAAGATGCTTGAGTTCGTTTTCTTCACCTTCAGCCTCATTTGGCGGCGATACTACTCATTTTTGGCAGACAATAACTTACGCTTGATCATGCAAGGTTAATAATGAAGCTAGGGCAGCTAAAGCATCAACCTTCTTATTTTCTTTTTTTGGAACATGCTGAATAGTCACATCACCGAGCCACCCCATTAACCTTTTAGCGTAATCATGATATGGGTGTAGTTCAGTCTTCTTGACCTCGTAACTAACTAGAAGCTAATTGACCACTAACTGAGAGTCACCAAAGACTTGCAATTGCAATCGCTTCATTTCAAGCACAAGTATTAGTGATTGATACTCTTGCATCAACGTAAAAGAGTATGGAAGAACTTCACCTTGAGAAGTGACAAATACTACACCGGCACCAGCACCAGCTCCTCCGGATGTGCAGCACCATCAAAGTACATCTTCCATGAAGGCTGAACTTCAATGACCATTGCGTCCTCATCAGGTAGTTTGTCAGTTAGCTCCCAATCATCAGGTATAGGGTGATCTGCCAAGAAGTCCGCTAACGCTTGTCCTTTTATAGCCTTTTGAGGGGTGTACACGATTTCAAATTGTTGAAACTGGAAGTACCACCTTGCTAGTCGATCACTAAGGACAGGTTTTGACATCACGAACTTGATGGTATTTGCTATAGAAACAAGACGAACAACATGATCTTGAAAGTAGTGCTTCAACTTTTGAATTGAGAAGACTCGCGCCAAACACAACTTTTCAATGGGCGAATAATTCAGCTCGTTTGGTGTCATCATCCTTCTCAAGTAGTAAAGATAGTTTTCTTTCCCCTCACTATTTTCTTGGGCCAACAACGCTCCAACGGACCTTTATTATGCCGAAATATATAGTATCAACGGCTTTCCAAGTATAGGGGTTGCTAAAACCAGAGGCTTCATCAAGTAGGATTTAATGCTCTCGAAGGCATTGCTATACGCTTGGTCCCATTTGAAAGGGACACCTTTCTTCATAAGGCGACTGAATGGTTGGCACCTCTCAGCTAGGTTTGAGATGAATCTTCTAATGTACGCTAATTTTCCTTGCAGGCTTTTCAAATCGTGAATATCCCGAGGCTCAGGAGTTTTCAAGATTGCATCTACTTTGGCTTGATCATTTTCAATCCCTTGATGTCGGACAATGAAACCAAGGAACTTTACGGAAGTAACTCCAAAGGCGCATTTCAATGGATTCATCCTAAGTTGGTACCTCCGGAGCAACTCAAAAACCATTCTCAAGTATTTCAAGTGGTCGCCCATCTTTATCGATTTTACCACCAAGTCGTCCATAAAACATTCAACATTTTTGTGGAGAAGATCGTAAAAAATATTCTGCATAGACCTTTGATAAGTAGCACCAGCGTTTTTCAAGCCAAAAGGCATTACCCTGTATTAATAAATACCCTTGGGGGTATGGAATGCAGTAAGATCTTCATCTTTTGGTGCCATGCGAATTTGGTTATAGCCCGACGAACCATCGATAAATGACATGGCCCCATAACCATTAGCAGCATCAATCATCAGATATAGAATGGGAAGAGAGAATTCATCTTTGGGACACACATTGTTGATATCCCTGAAGTCGACGCACACTCGAATTTGGCCATTCTTCTTCCTTACAGCGACAATACTTGAAACCCACATTGGGTATTTAACTTCCTGAATAAATCCAGCTTCAATGAATTTGCTAACTTCGGTTTCAATCAGGGGAACCAAGTCCGGCCTAAAGCACCTTTGAGCTTGCTTAACAGGACGAGCGCCATTCTTGACCACAAGGTGATGGACTGCTATGTTAGGGTCCAAGCCATGAATTTCTTTGTAACTCCAAGCAAAAACATCCCTAAACTCCTTGAGTAACTCAATATAAGTGCTTTCTTCATCAACTTCTAGTAAAGCACTTAGGTTGGTGGGTCTTGGTTCTTCATTAGTGCCAAGGTTAACTTCTTTTAAGGCATCAACCGTTTCCTTCACCCCTTCTTCAAGTTCTGGGGGAGAATCTTTCGCATCTTCATCTTCTTGAGGGTCCCCATAGTTGAAGGATATGTGATAACACGGTGAAACATCGTCCAGTTTCTCGTCATCCTCCATTAGAGATAAAGCACCATGCTCGCTTTGTGTAATAACATGATACGAAGAACTCACACTTTCTTCGTCTTCATCATGTTCTTTAGTATACACCACAGTGTATGGCTTCACCTTCAGTACTTCATCACATGAAACAATGACTTTTGTTTGTCGCTTCGCTCTAGAAGGAACCAAACTTTGGAAATCTTTAGAGATCTTCTAAATTTTGGGCGAAGCGGGTGCTCTTGTATTTCGATAATTTCTCTGGAACTTATTCCCCTTCTTTAATGGAGCCAATCTCTCAAATACGGAAGTTCTCACAGTTGATTTTCCAAGTCGATCAAAGACAGAAGGCCTGTTAGAAATGGCAGATTCGTCTTCTACAGTGATATAATTGCTGCTCGCCCTTCTTATGGAGATGCACACTGGTGACGGTTGCTTATATCCCAACCTTCACGTGGTTGCCTCATTGCAACTTCTGATGGGAGCTTCCCTAACTTTGACAGCTCATTGGGATTGTATCCAGCTTTTTCAAATAGCGTGTAAGTGTTAGGATCAAAACCTTCATCTGTTCGCTTTGTAGGGAGTGCCATATTCTGCAAACGATTTTAGGCTACAAACCCTGCAAGTGGCTTCGAAGACAACTTTACTGCCTCAATTCGTTTTACCGGAAGAGTTAACTCCTTTAGCATGTTAGTTTAGAGATTAGATGATTCACCTTCATCTTTCTTCCTTTTAGGGACATATTGGAGCGCATGACTTACTTTCCCTTAAGATGCAATATCCCCTCTATGAGATTTGTTCGCGTTGGGTTGTACCTCCTTAGTAACAGCTTTGGCTTTACCAATAGTCACCTTAGCTATGTTAGTTATGGGCTCGTCATTCTTGCTTTTCATGCCATCATCAACTTTTAGCTCCTTCACAATGCGGTTCTTCAAGTAGAACTTTGCATCGGCGAAGTGTGACTCTGCCTCGGTGAATGTCTTATCATCAGCAACTATCTTCTTCTCGACTTCGCCCTCGCAGAATTTTAAACATTGATGGTAGGTAGATGGAACTACTTTATTCTCAGGTATCCAAGGACTTCCAAGAAAGACACTGTATGAAGTCTTCGCATCGATCGCATGCAGCCATGCACTTGATTGCATATCTTCAATTGTGATTCCCAGCCTGATCGCGCCTATGGCTCTTTGCCCCACTTGGTTGAATCCTTGGATCATCACACGACTTTCTAAGAATTAGTTCTTGGGAATACCAAGTTCTTTCACAGTGTGAATTGGCAAAATGTTCACTGAAGATCCTCCATCAACAAAAATGCGATTTACCCTTTCATCACACATATAACAAACCAGGTACAATACTGGATGTCGTGGCTTTGAGGGTGGTGCACCTCCACTTTTGCTTTCTTTAAGTGTTTTACTTGATTCCGTCTCCTTGGTATTTTTACCACCATTTTTCTTGTTGATTGTTCTACTATTTCTTTTCGTGGGCTCCTTCTGTGGTGCCTATGATGAGTGTGATGACCCAAAGTGTCATTTTACGAATTAAGACTCTATTCCAGGCTCATTAGCTTTAAAAATACTAATTTTAATTACCTCAATTTTCGTGCATAGTCCGGACGTGAAACCGGAAAGCTTTTATGCGAAAATATGAAAAATAATAATTTTTGGAATTTAAAATTTGGTTTTAGATGACTTGGTTCAAGGTTTTGAATGAAAGAACCCGAATCCATGTTCCGACGATCCCGAGAGGTCTGCAGTAAAATATGGACTTGCGCGTATGCCCGGAATTAGATTCTGAGGTCCCTAGCCTTAGAAATCAATTTTTGAAAGAAATTGCTTTGCTGAATTTTTAAGGAAATAAAGAAATGAAATAATGTTTGAACTCATTTGTATCGGGCCCGTATTTTGGTTCCGGATCTCGCTACCAGTTTGTTATGAAGTTTAATCCTTTTCTATGAAATTTGGTGAGAATCGGAATTTATTTGAAGCGATTCGGACGTCCGGTTGCGAAATAGTGAAATTGAAATGTTCTTGAGAAAAATCATGAGTTTTGAGGTTAAACTCGTCGTTTTAGGTGTTGTTTTTGTGATTTGATCGCACGAGCAAGTACGTATGATGAATTTAGACTTTCGTGCATGTTTGGTTTAGAGCCCCGAGGGCTCGGGTGAGTTTCGGGTAGGCTTCAGGATGTTTTGAACTTAAAAAATCTGGTGTCATAGTTGTGCTGGTGTGCCCGCACCTGCGAGCCTTGAGTCGCAGGTGCGAGCGGAAGCCCGCAGGTGCGACCAAACCTGGGCTCCCCTACGTTCGCAGGTGCGGACCCTTCTGCATAGGTGCGGCCCAAGCTATAGAAGCGGAAGCTCTCCCGCACGTGCGCAAGCGCAGGTGCGAGGGTTGCAGTGAGTTCATATTAATTAGAACTCCAGCCTTTTTCTTCTTATTTTTCACAAGGGTAGAAGACCTAGGGCGATTTTCTCAAGGCTTTTTCTTCCAAAATCATAGGTGAGTGTTCATTAACTTTTCTCTTTCAATTACCCAATGTTTTTCATCACTTTTCAATCCAAATTCAAGAATTTTCATGGTAAAAATAGAGGGTTTGGGTAGAATTAGGGAATTTTGTAAAAATCAAATTTTGACCTCGAATTGGGGTCGGATTTCGAAACTTATTGCATATTCGGGCTCGGGGATGAATGAGTAAACGTAATTTGGTCCGAATCCCGAGTTTGGACCACGCGGGCCCGGGTCGGGTTTTAACTTTTTTTTTTAGAAAACTTAAGGAAACAATGATTTTTCAGTAAAGTTATTTCCTTTAGCCTTAAGTAATGATATCAAGCTAATTATGATTAGATTCGAGTGTGTTGGAGGTGAATTGGAAAGGAAAAGTTGTAATTGAGCAGTGAGTGGCCTGCGAATTTGAGGTAAGTGCTTGGTTTAACCTTGACTTGAGGCAATAGGAATCCCTAACTTAATTTCTATGTGAAATTACATGTATGTGGTGTATAGGTGAGGTGACGAGTATCTATGTACCCCAAATTATCTTCTTAACATGATCTCTTTCCCCGTTTCCAATTATTTGCTCTCGGTCTTAATTGTATCATGATCATTGATGTTTATATGTCGATTTAGATTCGTTAACTTATTGTTAAGTATTGTTTCAAGTATTTTGGAAGTGTTGGCTGTTCTCTTGGTTTTGTTATGTTACATAAGGATTGAGTTGGATGTCAGTGTTACGATATGTATATAATTTCTGGTTGGGTTTGTTTTATGAGTTTTACAGGTTCTGTTTACAATTGTTGACACAAAAATATTGTGAAAGGCTTGGCCAGAATTGTGAAAGTTTTTGTAAATAAACTGATATGATATGTTTGGTGGGAGCGGGTTGCACGCCGCAACAAGGAGTGATAAGGGTGGACAGGTGGGATCGGGTTGCACACCGCAACATGAGAAATAAGGGTGATATAGATATAGGGAGGAGTAATAAGGGTGGACAGGTGGGAGCGGGTTGTGGCCGCAACAAGGAGAGATACATGAGAATAATTACGTTTTACTGATTTTCAAAAATAAGGATTTGGAAAACTACAATTTTATTAAAATGGTTTTCATAATCTGATTTTTATTGCGATTTAAATTGAAACTTGGAAATTTTGAGGAGTTGATTATAGTTGATATCTGGAAAGAATTATCCGAGTTGTTTTATTTATTGTTGCAAGTTACTGGTTATTTAATTTATTATTATTATTATTTCTTCTTGCTTTATTATACATATTGTTCACAGGTTATATTGTTAATGCCCCGCCGTAGCCTAGTCACTACTTCGTCGAGGTTAGGCTCGACACTTACTCAGTAAATGGGGTCGATTGTACTGGTACTACACTGCACTCTTTTGTACAGATCCAGGTACCGTCCAGAGTTAGGAGATTTTAGTAGCTGCGCATTTTCATTGGAGACAAGAGGTAGATCTGCTGGTGTCTGCAGATTCGTGGAGTGTTCTCTTTACTTTATAAATGCTGTTTTATTTCTTTCAAAACAGAGATATATTCTTTCAGACCATTATTTGTAGTATCCTTATTAGTTCATGAATTGTGACACCAGACCCTGTGTAGGCTTATGGTTATATATATTTAGTTCGAGGTTCGGCTTATTTATTCGGTTATTATTATTATTCATGGAGTTAATTATTGGAAATTATTAGATTTAGTTTTTTTTAAATTCTCTCGTTGTGTTTAAGTAAATATTCAAAGGAAAATGGCTAATCAAGTTCTAACATTGGCTTGCCTAGCAAGTATGGTGTTAGGCGCCATCACGATCCCGTGGGTTGGAAATTTGGGTTGTGACAAGTTGGTATTAAAGCACTAGGTTGCATAGGTCTCACAATTCATGAACAAGCTTGATAGAGTTTGAGGGATAGGTACGGAGACGACTGTACTTATATCCTAGAGGTTATGAAGTTAGGAACAAACTCAGTTTTTATTTCTACTCTGTCGTGCGATTATTGGTATCTCAAATACTGATTGAACTCTTCTACTCTCTCGCCGATGGCGAGAACACGTGCTTCTTCTTCCGCTGACCAACAATCCGGTCTTCCAACAGCAACAACTCCTATTAGGGGCAGAGGACGAGGCCACGTCAGAGGATGAGGCAGGGGCAGGACTCAACCCGTTGCTCAATACTGTAGCCCCAGCAACGGAGCCTCGGATTGATATTGATGGGGGGGGCTCCAGTTCATACCGTTCCAGCTATACTAGCTCAGGTCCCAGAGGAGTTTATTGTTACCCCGGTACTTCAGAATGCTTTGGTCCGATTAGTGGGCCTTATGTAAAGTGTATCCCATACTGGCGCACTCCCTGTTGCAGCAACCGCATCTCAGGCTGGAGGAGGGTCCATACTCCTGTTACCCACACTCCTGATCAGACTACTCCTCAGATCCAGACCCCAGCAGCCAACCTAGTTGGGGTAGTTCAGACAGTTGCTGCAGCCCCGATTGCTGAGGGTGCAGCTATGACTTTCAATGCTTTGTGGAGATTGGACAGGTCCATCAAGCTTTTCCATGTTCACTTCAGTGGTGCTACTTCAGAGGATCCTCGGGAATATCTGGACAGTTGTCACGCGGTTCTTCATAATATGGGTATTTTCGAGACCAATGGGGTCGACTTCGCCGCATTCTAGATGACTGGTTCCTCCAAGAAACGGTGGAGGGATTATTGGTTGACTAGACCAGTTGGGTCACCTCCTTTGACTTGGGATCAGTTTTCTCACCTCTTTTTGGAGAAATTTTTGCCTATTACTACTAGAGAAGAGAAGCGTCGTCAGTTTGAGCGTCTTTAGCAGGGCGGCATGATAGTTACCCAGTATGAGAATCGCTTTTGGATTTGGCTCGGCATGTTATTATTCTATTGCCCACAGAGAGGGAGAGGATTAGGAGATTTATTGAGGGCCTTGACCATCCCATCAGGTTACAGATGGCTAAGGAGATAGGGGCTGATATTTTATTTCAGGATGCGGCCAATGTGGCTAGTAGAATTGAGACGGTTCTTGGGATGGGAGGTCAGGGGTCAGAAAAGAGACCTCGCCATTCTGATAGATTCAGCGGTACCTCGTCTGGAGGGGGAGATACTCGGGGTAGAGGCCATTATTCCAGGCCATTGAATTCAGCACTTCAGACATCCCATGGTGCCTCAGGTGGTCGTGGATCTTACTTGCCTTATTCTGATAAGTCAGCCCCTATCAGAGCACCTCCTCTTCAGAATTTTTATCGCGGTTAGCCGGTTCGTCAGGGTCAGCCTCAGTATCAGGATGGGTGTTATGAGTGTGGTGAGTATGGGCACATTCGAAGATCTTGTCCGAAATTTTTGGATAACCAGCCTCAGTACCAGAATTCTCGTGCTATAGTTTCGGAACCAGTTGTAGCACCACCTGCCCAACTAGCCAGGGGTAGGGGTCCAATAGTCAGAGGTAGAGGTCAGAATTCTAGAGGTGGAGGCTAACCTGATAGAGGTGGAAACCAGCCCGTTAGAGGTAGAGGACCACCTTTCAGGGGTCCTCTCGGTGACGCAGTTCAGGGAAGTAGGGCCCATCCCTGATTATATGCATTTTCATCCAGACCAGAGGCAGAGTCCTCCAATGCAGTTATCACAGGTACCATTTCAGTTTTTAATAAAGATGCTTCAGTTTTGTTTGATCCGGGGTCTACTTATTCTTATGTGTTATCCTATTTTGCCTCGTATTTGGTTGTGACCCGCAATTCCTTGAGTGTCCCTGTTTATGTGTCTACGCCGGTGAGGGGGATGCTATTGTTGTAAATCATGTATATCGTTCGTGCGTAGTCATTATTGAGGGTCTTGAAACTAGTGTAGACCTTTTGCTTCTTGACATGGTCGATTTTGATGTCATATTGGGCATGGATTGGTTGTCACCTTGTTATGCCATATTGGACTGTCACGCCAAGACAATTACTTTAGCTTTACTGGGATTGCCTCGATTAGAATGAAAAAGGACTCCTGGTCATTCTCCCAGCAGAGTGATTTCTTATGCCAAGGCTCGTCCATGGTTGAGAAAGGATGTTTGGCTTATTTGGCTCATATCTGTGATTCTGATGCCGAGGTTTCTTCAATAGAGTCAGTGCCTATTGTTCGAAAGTTTCTCGAAGTGTTTCCTGCAGACCTGCTGGTGATGCCACCCGATAGGGATATCGATTTTTGTATTGATGTTGCTCCGGGAACTCAGTCCATTTCTATTCCTCCATACCAGATGGGCCTACCACAACTGAAAGAATAGTTGCAAGACCTGCTTGACAAAGGTTTTGTCAGGCATAGTTTCTCACCCTGGGGTGCACCGATTTTGTTTTTAAAGAAGAAGGATGGATCAATGAGAATGTGTATGGATTACCAACAGTTCAATAAAGTTACTATAAAAAATAAGTATCCATTGCCGAGAATTGATGATTTATTTGATCAGCTTTAGGGTACTAGTGTGTTTTCGAAAATTGATCTAAGATCGGGCTACCATCAGTTGAAGATTAGGACGTCCGATGTTCCTAAAACAGCCTTTCGGACAAGGTATGGGCACTATGAATTTTTGGTGATGTCTTTTGGCTTGACTAATGCCCCAGCAACCTTTATGGATTTGATGAATCGAGTTTTCCAACCTTATCTGGATTCCTTCGTAATTGTTTTCATCGACGATATTCTTATATACTCCCACAGTCAGGAAGAGCATGAGAAGAACCTCTGTATAGCACTCCAGAATTTGAGGGATAATCAGTTGTATGCAAAATTTTCAAAGTGTGAATTCTGGTTAGATTCAGTAGCTTTTTGGGTCACGTCGTATCAGCAGAGGGTATTCAGGTAGATTCTAAAAATATAGAGGTAGTCAAGAACTGTCCTAGACCCACTTCAGCCACGGAAATCAGGAGCTTCTTGGGTTTCGTTTTATGGAGGGATTCTTGTCTATAACAGCCTTGATGATGAGATTGACTTAGACGGGTGACCCATTTAAATGGCCGGATGAGTGTGAGGTGAGCTTCCAGAAGCTTAAGACAGCCTTGACTTCAGCACAAGTATTGGTGTTACCATCAGGTTCAGGATCTTTCACGGTATATTGTGATGCTTCCCATGTTGGGTTGGGAGCAGTATTGATGCAAGAGGGTAGGGTGATAGCATATGCGTCTCGGCAGTTAAAGATTCATGAGAAGAATTATCCTGTCCATGTCTTAGAGTTGGCAGCCATTGTTTATGCATTGAAAATATGGAGGCACTATCTTTATGGTGTGTCATGTGAGGTTTACACGGATCATCGTAGCCTCCAGTATTTGTTCAAGCAAAAGGATCTTAATTTGAGAGAGATGAGATGGTTAGAGTTATAGGAAGATTATGACGTCACTATATTGTATCATATAGGAAAGGCCAATGTGGTGGCTGATGCATTGAGTAGGAAACAGTAAGTATGTGCAACCTTGTATGTATTCCAGTTGGTGAGAGACCGTTATCTTCATATATTAAGACTTTGGATAATCAGTTTGTGAGGTTGGATATTTCTCCCAACCATGTTCTAGCTTGTACAGTCACTCGGTCTTCCTTATTTGAGCGTATCAGAGATCGGCAGGATGATTACCCGCATTTGATGGTCCTTAGGGACACCATTCGGCACGGTAGTGCCATGAAGGTTACAGTTAGAGATGGTGGTGTTTTGAGGATGCATGGTCGTATATGTGTGCCTAATGTTGATGGCCTTCATGAGTTGATTCTTGAAGAATCCCATAGTTCTAAGTATTCTATTCACCCGGGTGCTGCCAAGATGTACCAGGACTTGCGACAGCACTACTGGTGGCGAAGGATGAAAAAGGATATTGTTGCTTATGTGGCTCGTTTTTTGAATTGCTAATAGGTGAAATATGAGCATCAGAGACCCGGTGGTTTGCTTCAGCAAATAGAGATTCCTGAGTGGAGTGGGAGGGTATCACTATGGACTTCGTTGTTGGACTCCCACGGACTCAGAGGAAGTCCGACGCCGTTTGGGTTCATGGATAGGCTGACTAAATCAGCACATTTCATTCCAGTGGCAAGTACTTACACTTCAGAGCGGTTGGCAGAGATATATGTTCGAGAGATTGTTCGCCTTCACGGTGTGCCGGTGTCTATCATTTATGATAGAGGTATGCAGTTTACCTCGCACTTTTGGAGGGCAGTTCAGCAAGAGTTGGGTACACGAGTTGAGTTGAACACAACATTTCATTCTCAAACGGACGGACAATACGAGCGTACTATTCAGATCTTGGAGGATATGCTTCGCGCTTGTATTATTGATTTTGGGGGTTCTTGGAATCAATTCTTGTTGTTATCAAAGTTTGCCTACAATAATATTTATCAGTTGAGCCTTCAGATGGCTCCCTATGAGGCGTTATATGGTAGACGGTGTAGATTGTCAGTTGGTTGGTTTGAGCCGGGAGAGGCTCGGTTATTGGGTACAAACTTAGTTCAAGAGGCCTTAGATAAGGTCAAGATTATACAGGATCGACTTCGTGTAGCTCAGTCTAGGCAAAAGAGTTACACCGATCGTAAGGTTTGAGATGTGGCATCCATGGTTGGAGAGAGAGTATTACTTCGGGTATCACCCATGAAGAGTGTTATGAGAGTTGGAAAGAAGGGTAAGTTTAGCCCTAGGTATATCGGGCCGTTTGAGATTCTTGATAGAGTGGGGGAGGTAGCTTATAGACTTGCGTTGCCTCCAGGGTTATCCTTAGTTCATCCGGCATTCCATGTGTCTATGCTCCGGAAATATTGTGTTGACCCGTCCCACGTGTTAGATATTAGCACATTCCAATTGGACAAATACTTGACTTATGAGGAGGAGCCGATGGCCATTTTAGACCGGCAGGTTCGTCAGTTGAGGTCAAAGAGTTATCCTTCAGCTCGATTGCAGTGGAAGGTTCATCATGTTAAGGCAGCTACTTTGGAGTCCGAGTCGTACATGCAGAGTAGATATCCGCAGTTATTTGCCAATTCAGGTAATCTTCTATGTCCGTTCGAGGACGAACGGTTGTTTTAGAGATTTGGATTGTGATGACCCAAAGGGTCATTTTACGAATTAAGACTCCATTCTAGGCTCATTTGCCTTAAAAAGACTAATTTTTATTACCTCAATTTGCGTGCGCAGTCCGGGCGTGAAACCGGAAAGCTTTTATGTGAAAATATGATAAAATGATAATTTTTAGAATTTAAATTTTGGTTTTAGTTGACTTGGTTCAACATTTTAAGTGAATGAACCCAGATCCGTGTTCCGATGATCCCAGGAGGTTCGCAGTAAAATATGGGATTTCGGCGTATGCCCGGAATTGAATTCCGAGGTCCCTAGCCTTAGAAATTAATTTTTGAAAGAAATTGTTTTACTGGATTTTTAAGGAAATAAAGAAATGAATTAATGTTTAAACTCATTGGTATTGGGATCATATTTTGGTTTCGGATCCCGGTGCAGGTTTGTTATGATGGTTAAGCCTTATCTGTGAAATTTGGTGAGAATTGGAATTTATTTGACGTGATTCGGACGTCTGGTTGAGAAATAGTAAAATTGAAGTGTTCTTGAGAAAAATCATGAGTTTTGAGGTTAAATTCATCGTTTTAGGTGTTATTTTATTGGTTTGATCGCACGATCAAGTCCGTATGATGTTTTTAGACTTGCGTGCATGTTTGGTTTAGAGCCTCGAGGGCTCGGGTTTGTTTCGGATAGGCTTCGGGATGTCTTGAACTTGTAAAATCTGGTGTCATAACTGTGCTGGTGTGCCTGCACCTGCGGGCCTTGAGCGCAGGTGCGAGTTTGCAGGTGCGAGCGGAAGCCCGCAAGTGCGACCAAGACTGGCTCCCCTACGTCCGCAGGTTCGGACCCTTCTATGCAGTTACGCGACCGCAGAAGAAGTAATGTAACCGCAGGTGCGGCCCAAGCTGCCCAGCTCTTTTTCGGCAGAAGCGGAAGCTCTCCCGCACGTGCGCAAGTGCAGGTACGATTCAAGCACCGCACGTGCGAGGGTCGGGCAGTGAGTTCATATTAATTAGAACTCCAACCTTTTTCTTCATATTTTTCACAAGGGTAGAAGACCTAGGGCGATTTTCTCAAGGCTTTTTCTTCCAAAATCATAGGTAAGTGTTCATTAACTCTTCTCTTTAAATTACCCAATGTTTTTCATCACTTTTCAATCCAAATTCAAGAATTTTCATGGTAAAAATTGAGGGTTTGGGTAGAATTAGGAAATTTTGTAAAAATCAAATTTTGACCTCGAATTGGAGTCGGATTTCAAAACTAATTGCATATTTGGGCTCGGGGGTGAATGGGTAAACGTAATTTGGTCTGAATCCCGAGTTTGGACCAAGCGGGCCTGATAATAGGCTATATTCATGTAGTTTAGCGACCATTTACGCCTCAACTTGGCTATGCTTCATTGTTATATGAAGGTTAAATGATAAAAAAAAATGGCTCTAATTATGAATTTTGTGCTTTGCAAGAGTAAGTCTTAATTATGAGGACATAGGACAGTGTTTGGAGCTAATTTGGAGCAAGGAAAGCCAATCGGAGGTTAATGCGCGTGAAAGAAAAAGGAAAAAAAAGAGAAAATATCTGACTTCATAAGCGCGGGCCAAGCATGGTCGCGCTCAAGTAGTGGTCGCCAGGCAGAATGGAAAGCGATATGCGTGGTCCAAGCACAGTCCATACGCGGCGTTCGTCACTCCGAGGAACATTATTTTCAGGGGTAATTTCGTAAGTTCTGGGGCAATTCCCCTTAACTTATAAGAATCCCAGCTCACCCAAAAAGCAGGTATCAAGGTTTTCAAAGGATTATTGAAGGAAAGAAGAGGCAAGAGGCAAGGCGGAAAATTCGGCATAGAGTTTTAGCTTTCTTCCTCTTGTTTTGATCATTCATGATGAATTCTACTGTTATGGTTGTGAAAACGATTATGCGTAGCTAAATATTTAATCTAGGGTTTTGATGAAACCTATTGAAGGATGAAATTCTTGCTATGTTCATATAGATTTGCTAAAGTTTAATCTCTATTTGTTCAACTACGTTCTTGTTGTAGTTAATTGAAAGGATCCTCAATTAACTGTGCCTATTTAGTATGTATTACTCGGGAGAGAGTGCATATTTAGGTAGTTGTTGAACAACATCACTCCCGACGTATGTGAGGAATCAATAACCAAGGGTTTAAAGGTGGGATTAGGGATAACGAAACCATGGGTACGATCTAAGTGAGTTGTAACTAAATCCAGCTAGCGTAACTCAGTAGAGTATGTCTAGTAAATTATCGTAATTACTCGGGAGAGATTTACAGTAGGAAGAGTGCTCATGGTCAATAGAGAAGATTAGGCAAATTTATCTGAAACATAGCAAGAAGGGATTCCATCAATAGGGAAAATCATAACCTTAGATCCTTCTTTATTGTTTACAAACCGTTCTTAGTTAGATCTTAGTTAATATAGTTCATTAAGTAGTAGTTAGTAGAAAAACAACATTGTTATCTAAAATATCTTGGAAGTTGATTACGTGGAATTGAGTGAGTCTGAGACTTGTAATCAATAGGTTAATTCCCTATGGGATTCGACTCTGGACTTAATATCCAGATTATATTGACAACGACCGCTTAGTCCTTTTTATAAGGCATAGTTGGGCGTGATCAAATTTAGGCGCCGTTGTCGGGGAGTTAACGGTGTTATCAATTACAGTTGAAAGAAGTACAAAAAAATTCTTAGTGTAGTCAATTCTCTTTACTTTCAATCTAATACATTGAAATTTTAACGTTTGCGAACTTGGTTGTTACAGGTGCATGCCTAGAATCTCATCGAGAACTGGTGAAGTTTTTGAAGCATTATCATATCCCGATAATGTTTTCAAGGCCTTGAATCGGGCAAATCGGAAAAGCAAACAATAAAACTCAACTAAACCAATTGGACCAGACATGGCAGATCTGGTGAAAAACAGAAATAATGGGGATGACGTGGAGGACCCCAATGAGCAAGTACTGGAGCCTCTTGTTCCAAAGGCTGCTTTATATGATTGGGCACAACCCACGGCGGAAAAAGTTGGCCACCACGATTGTAGTCCTGTAGATACAGGCAAATTCATTCCAAATCACAAACAATATGCTACATTTGCTACAAAACAAGGGACTATTCTCGGGTTCATACATTGAAGATCCCCAACAACACTTTAAGAACTTCCTGTCAATCTTCCAAACGCAAAGACAACAAAACGTGACTCCGGAAGAAATAAACTTGTTGTTGTTTCCATTCTCTATGACAGGATCAACCCAGACTTGACTAAATTCACTCCCCATCAATTCCATCACTACTTGGGAGGAGTTGGTCAAGCAATTTGTGAACAAATTTCATCCACCCAACAAGACTACTCAACAAATTGATGAGATCTTAAGCTTCAGACAGAAACCAACAAAAGCATTGCAAGATACGCAGGAAAGATTTAAAGCGTTGTTGGTTTCATGTCCACACCATGGTATTCCTGAGAAGATGTTGGGGCAGATATTTTACATGGGTTTGGCGGATAATGTGAAGGCTAATGTTGATGCTTCATCTGGTGGACCATTCTTGAGTAAAACATTCAGAGAGAGCAAGATCCTGCTAGACAAGATGGCCCAAAATTCGGGATGGACAACCAGAAACGCTCCCATCACTCCAGTGGTCCACTCAGTGGAATTAGATCCAACCAACTCTCTTGCTAAAAATATGTCCGCGCGGATGACACAAATGAGCATCCTCACTAAAAAGGTGGAAGAGTCCAGTCAGAAACAACAGGTGCAAATAGTTGATACAACCAGTGGGGGCTTATGTACATCTTGCATTAGTCATCCAGTTAGTGGCCCATGGAATGCTGAAGGACATGATCACCAACACTATCCTGAGAACATGAATTATGTGTCCAACTATTGGGGAACGAGACCAGGCGGTCAGGATTGGGGTCAGCAGAATCAACAGTACAGGCCAGCCCCGCAGCAGCATAATAACAAAAATATGGGGGCCATGTGACCACACGGTATATGGCGCCTTAACAAAGGCCACCGGGCTACAACAACCAGAATCAACAGCAGGGTTATCATCCACCTCAACAACAATATAATGGGAGACATGAGAATGGGTTTGCTAGACTCGAGGCAAAGATGCAGCAGGTGATTGGCTCGAATGCGAAGATAAGTGAAAGAGTAGATTCACAAGATTCAACTATCAAGAATATTGAGGTCCAGTTGGGTCAGATTTCGATGTCACTGAATAATCGTCCTCATGGGATGTTGCCTGCAGACACCCAAGTAAATCCAAAAGATCAGGGCCCTAAGCAGTTGATGGCAGTGATTCTACGTAATGATAGAGACCTAGACTTGGAGCAAGAGAGGGCTCAAAAAAGCAGACTTGCTGAGACACTTATACCAGTGCCTACTGAGCTATATGATTCAGCAGGATTGACTGAGGTGACAGTGCAGCCTGCCCAGGAAGATGCCAACAAACAAAATGGAGATGAAAAAGAAGATGAGACAACACATGAACCGGTAGTAGAGGCAGTTCCTGAAAGAGAGAAAGCCCAAATCACAAGGAAGAAGAGACCTCCAGCACCATTCCTACAAAGGCTGGCCAAATATCAAAAAAGATGAGCAATACAAGAAATTCTTGGAAATGCTGAAACAAATTCGAGTAAATATTCCATTGATTGATAATTTAAAGGAGATGCCTGGTTATGCAAAAATGATGAAGGACTTGATGTCCCGCAAGTTCGACTTCCAAGACTTGGCCACAGTGACTCCAACTCAAACCTGCAGTGATGTTGTAACAAAACCCGTTACTGAAGCGCTTTTAAGGCCAGTGTGGAGTAGCTAGAACGGATGGGAGGTAATTCATCGTACATTGGGTGGATTGCTAAATCCTTGTGTTTGTTTTAGTGACCTGGAGTCTTCGTTTGGTAAGTCTCCCTCTATGAACATGAACTACGGAGGAGGATAAAGTTGTCTGACCCAGGGAGTTTCACAATTCCCTGCACCATAGATAACTTTGCTTTTTCCAAGGCACTATGTTATTTGGGGGAAAGAATAAATCTTATGCCCCTGGCTATCCATAAAAGGATGGGGATTGGAAGAGCTAGACCCACGTCTATGTTGTTGCAGCTGGCTGACAGGACTGTAAGGAGACCCTCAGGTATTCTTGAGGACGTGTTGGTGCACGTAGGGAAATTTGTGTCCCTGCAGATTTTGTAATTCTCGATTGTAGGGTGGATGAAGAAATTCCCATAATTTTAGGAAGGCAATTCTTGGCCACGGGGCGAGATCTAATTGACTCCAAAACTGGAGAGCTCAAGATGAGATTAAATGATGAAGAGATAACATTCAACGTGCAGAAATCTATGAGGCGACTAAGTGAATTCGCCAATTGTTCTTTAATTGATGTCGTGGATGTAATCCTAGAAGAGGATGATGAGACCTTGAATATTGAGGACCCTCTAGCTGCATGTCTCATGAAATTAGATGAGGCTAATGGTGAATAATTGGCGGAATGGGTGCTTGCTCTTGAGGGCAGAGGTTTTTGGAAGAGACCACTTGAATTTGAGCCCTTGCACTTAGAGAAAAGGGAAACTCCTACAGCCAAGCCATCCATAGAAGAAACACCAAAGCTGGAGTTGAATCCACTGCCAGCCCATCTCAGGTATGCATTCTTAGGACCTAACTCCACACTACATGTTATTGTCTCATCTAATTTGTTAGATGTGCAGGCAGAACAACTTTTGCAGGTACTGACGAAGTGCAAGACTGCTATAGGATGGACCATGGAAGATATTAAGGGAATCAGCCCGACATTTTGTATGCATAAGATTTTGCTGGAAGATGGGAACAAACCTTCCAGAGAACACCAAAGAAGGCTGAACCCCAATATAAAGGAAGTGGTGAAGAAATAAATCATTAAGTGGTTAGATGCGGGAATCATCTTCCTCATCTATGACAGCAACTGGGTTAGCCCAGTGCATGTGTTCCTAAGAAAGGTGGAATGACGGTGGTGAAAAATGATAAAAATGAACTGATCTCTACACGAACCGTCACAGGCTGGAGAATTTGCATGGATTACAGGAAACTAAACTTGGCCACCCGGAAAGACCACTTCCCATTTCCCTTCATTGATCAGATGCTTGACATACTGGCAGGGAGGTCTCACATTTGTTTTTTGGATGGGTACTCAGGGTACAATCAGATCTCCATTGCACCAGAGGACAGAGAGAAGACCTCATTCACATGACCTTATGGGATTTTTGCCTTTCGGAGGATGTCGTTTGGCCTATGCAACGCACCTGCCACATTTCAAAGGTGCATGATGGCCATATTCACAGACATGGTAGAAGACATAATAGAGGTGTTCATGGATGATTTCTCAGTAGTGGGAAATTAATTTGATGAGTGCCTTAAGAATGTGAACAGAGTGTTGAAAAGGTGCATCGAGACTAACCTGGTACTTAATTGGGAAAAGTGCCATTTCATGGTACAAGAGGGTATAGTCTTGGGACACTTGGTATCAAGCAAGGGCATTGAGGTGGATCGTGCAAAAGTTGATGTGATAGCAAAGCTTCCACCACCCACATCCGTCAAAGCAATCAGGAGCTTCTTCGGGCATGTCGGTTTCTACCGAATATTTATAAAAGACTTCTCAAAAATTGCTAACCCTCTGTGTAAGCTGTTAGAAAAAGATCATACCTTTGTGTTTTCTGATTATTGTAGGGTAGCATTCGATGAGTTGAAGAAGAGTATAGTCACAACACCCATCATTGTTGCCCCCGACTGGGAGTAACCATTCGAGCTAATGTGTGATGCAAGTGACTATGCAGTGGGAGCAGTGCTAGGACATCGAAAAGATAAAATAATACACCCAATTTAATACGCAAGTAGAACATTGAGTGGAGCCCAGCTGAACTACACTGTGACTGAAAAAGAGATGCTGGTTGTGGTGTTCGCATTTGACAAGTTCAGATCGTACCTGATTGGCTCAAAGGTAATTTTATATACTGATCATGTTGATCGCAGGTACCTGATTGAAAAGAAAGTGTCCAAACAACGCCTGACTCGTTGGGTGTTGTTGCTACAAGAGTTTGACTTGGAAATTCGTGACCGAAAGGGCTCGGAAAATCAAGTCGTTGATCACTTATCACGACTTGAAGGAGATAAAAAGCAGTTGAGGTAGAAGAAATTATGGAAACCTTTCCATATGAGCAGTTACTCGCCACAAGCCTTGAGGAGGTGCCATGGTATGCAGACATTGCAAACTACCTGGCAAGAGGTATAGTTCCCTATGGCTTTTCCTCTGTACAAAAGAAAAAGTTTTACCGCATGTATTACTGGGATGAACCTTATCTGTTTCGGATTTTTGTTGACAATATGATCCGGAGGTGTGTCCCCGAGATAGATCAGTCTTCTATTTTGTAGGCATGTCACGCATCGGCATATGGTGGACATTTCGTACGAGTCAGGACAGCCGCGAAAGTTCTAGAAGAAGGTTTCTATTGGCCAGTTGTGTTTAAGGATGCACATCTATAGGTCAAGGGATGTGATAAATGCCAATAAACTGGGAACGTTTTCCGTCGCCATGAGATGACCATAAACCCAATTCAGGAGGTTGAAGTGTTCGACGTTTGGGGAATAGACTTCATGGGCCCCTCGTTAGTTCATATGGCAATAAGTACATACTTGTTGTTGTAGACTATGTGTCCAAATGGGTGGAAGCTGCATCACTCCCTACCAATGATGTAAAGGTGGTTATTGGTTTTTGAAGAAGAACATATTCACCCATTTCAGCACCCTGAGAGACATAATTAGTGACAGAGGGACACATTTTTGCGATCGAGCGTTTGAGAAATTGCTGAAGAAGTACGATGTGCGCCACAAGGTTGCAAATCCATACCATCCGCAGACTAATGGGCAAGTCGAAGTGTCAAACAGGGAGATAAATAGTGTGTTAACCAAAACTGTGAATGCCACAAGAATGGACTGGGCAAAAAAGCTAGATGATGCACTCTCGGCTTATAGAACTGCTTTCAAAACACCAATTGACATGTCGCCATACAAATTGGTATTTGGGAAGGCCTGTCACTTGCCGGTGGAATTAGAATACAGAGCTTGGTGGGCATTGAAACAGTTGAATCTTGATAGTGAAACAGCTGGAACAAGTAGAGTAACACAATTGCATGAGCTGGACGAGTTTCGATATCACGCTTTTGAGAGAACAAGATTATACAAGGAGAGAATGAAATTGATACATGATAGGAATATTACTGAGCGGAATTTTCAACATGGAGATACAATATTGCTATAAAACTCACATCTGAGGTTGTTTCCAGGAAAATTGAAATCACGATGGTCAGGCCCTTTTCGTGTGGTTGAAGTTCACCCCACGGGAGTAGTAGAGATTGCTGAGAGTAATGACTCTCACACATTTAGAGTTAATGGGCATAGATTGAAGCATTATGTGGACATGGAGGAAGCAAAGAAAGTGTCAGTGACCCATTTGATCAAGCCTCCAAAGTTGAGCATACATTGAATGCGCTTATCTGCGTCGTGACGTGACATTAAATCATGCGCTACATGGGAGGCAACCCATTGATTTGTTGTATTTGTCGTGCCACGACACTAAATAAGGCACTGGTTGGGAGGCAACCCAACGTGTAGTGATTTTAGTGTAGTTAGAATTTGTTATTTGGATTTTTGTAAGGACTAACAAATGCAGGTGACCTTAGGTAAGTGAGAAGTCTATCTGAAGCTGAAGGGAAAGGTAAAAATTTGAGAAATATTGAGGTCCAGGTGCGCGTCCGCGCTCAGGACGCGCATAACAGCAAGTATTCTACCTCATCTTTAAGCTCAGGTGCGCGTCCGCGCTCAGGCCACGCACAATGCCTAGTCCTCTGCCTTGCGAGCGTGGCCGCGCTCGGACCGCACTCGTACCGGTTCACCTGCCACTTAGTTTAAGTTATTTTTTGTTTAGTTTTTATTATGTACTTCCTCCCCACCCCTCCCTCTTCTCCTATCACGCCCAAAAAATACTAAACCCCCCCTCACAACTCACAAACGCCCAATTCCTCCCCCCAAAGAACCCCATCCCTAATCCTCCCAAATTTTAGAGTTAATCACACCCCATACACCCTATTTTCACTTCTAACAATATCCTCCTATACCAGGTAATTTTTTTTTCCAATTACTGTTGGATTATTTGAATTCTTGGTTATGTAGTAGTTTTCTTGTTTCTCTAGTAGGGTTCTTTTGTAGTGTACCCTTGGTTGCTAATGGGTTTGTTGAGTTTGTGTAGATTTATCTCTTAACATATGCGGGTGACATTGGGGAAATTATGGTGAAATTTGGCTTATAACTTGGTTAATTGGGGACTCCGGTGAATGATGCATACAAAGTGTTTGTTAAAATGCCGCAGTGAGTGTTAATGGTAAGTGTGACCAATTGTGCGGATGAAGTCTGAGTAACCGCAGTTGGTTCACATCTTTTGTGCTTCACTGATGATGTTCTTTATTTCAGGTAGTATGGCACCTTCCAAGAAACGTCGAACCACCGGTACTTCATCCAGCGTCCAAGCTAGATCCTCTAGAGCACGTGCTTTAACTCCTGCTCGTCCTTATGATAGTAACAAGTTCGTCTCTGCCGAAGCTCAAGACTGTTTTGCTTCTAAGGCACCCAAGAAACCAATACCGGAAAGGGGAATGGATATAGGGTCTCTCCAATATGGTTGTCCCAACTTATACAATGAGTTGGTCAAGCGTGGACTGGAAATTTTCTTGGAAGAACCGGATCATGCAAACTTGATGGTTGTGCGTGAATTTTACGCCAACGTTACAGAGCATGAGAATGGTGTGGTCATAGTGCGCAAGAATAATGTGGACGCCTCTGTTGAGGCTATTAGGATAGCATACAGGCTGCCCGCCCTTGTGGCGGAGGTGGACGACTACTATGTAGCCTATGGTAGACGATACACCCAGTGGGAGGTATTCTTTGAAACAATATGTGTGCCTGGCAAGTAGATTGTATGGATGAAACATGGGCATAATTTCGATTCGGCGACACTAAACTTTGAAGAGAAGTGTTGGTTGTATGTCATCAACAACCGTCTACTCTCGTCCTCCAACACCACGGAAGTGAATGCGCCCCGCGCTGCATTGATTTGGTGTTTTATGAATGGCCACAATTTTTATGTGGCCAAGATTATTCACGAGGAGATGTTTACTTATTGTCTGGTGAAGAGGTATGGTTTCTTCTTCCCTTCCCTATTCACTAGGCTATGCTGGGCAGCTCGGGTATTGGAAAACTTGAGCGTGGATGGAAAAGTGCCGAAAGAGGCACAGTTTCGAGCGGATAAGGTGACTATTGGGAAGGATCATGTGGCACCTGGTGGTGATAATAATGATGCATCAGATGCACCTGAGGAGGGAGAGGATGAGCAGGAGGGAGTGGGAGATGAATCACCCACCCATGAGCATGTTGCGGAAGCCGCATGACTATCTAGGGTCAGTCGGGGTAATCAGTTAGATGCCTTAGAGCAGGAGATGGCAGGGCTGAGTACTACGGTCACTGACTTAAGGATGCGAGTTGATGCTTTGGCCACCCAGAGTGCTAATTATGAGAAGAAAATAATGGGATGGTTGCGGGCTTTGGGTCGGGCATGTCATCTGGACCCTGACACGGTCTCCGATCAGGACTGATCTGTCAGAGAAGTTCTATTACCTCGCATTTATTTATTTTGTATGACATGGGGACATGCCATCTTTTTAAGTGGAGGGGGGGATACTTCGTTGTATGTTGTATATATGTAGGAACATAACTTGATTTTGGTTTTTAGTAGCGGTCTAACTATGTAATTCGAATTGTCCCGGCGATGGATCTCACTCGACGGGGTTCTTGAGGGTCTAAGTCGATATATAAGAAGTAAAAATAAAAAGAGAAGAAAAGATTTTTTTTGTAGGTAGTGTATCAATTCCCCCTTGGTTTTTCTTTGGACCGCAGTTCTTTTCCAACGGTTTTGCTTGAACCGGATGTAGTTAGTTTTGTTTATTTTTTGTATTTATTTATTTTTTTTAGGTACTTATGGGCTATGAGCTGAGATGGAAAGAGAACCTCTTAACGTTGTTACGCCTTGAATACAATAGACACTGTAGTTTGACGCTTAGTCTCAGTTGTTGATTCTTGTTAGAGTGCCTTAAATTGTATGTTC
This sequence comes from Nicotiana paniculata, assembly GCA_005239505.1. NCBI lineage: Eukaryota > Viridiplantae > Streptophyta > Magnoliopsida > Solanales > Solanaceae > Nicotiana > Nicotiana paniculata. The sequence continues at coordinate 37,360 of ML354094.1, read as the reverse complement.
GTAACTTGACTTAAGTACTCAGACGAGAGTGTTTTGATAAGCCAATCTGGAGTGAGTCATGTGCCATGTGTGTGTGAGATTTATTGTATTCTGTGCACTGCATTTGATGCCTAGAACTTGCCCTGTGTGTTTGCAAAGCAAAATAGTAGTTTTATTCAGTCTTGGAAGTGATATAGGTGTTTCTTTTGTTGAACCAGATATGTATATTTCACCTGCCTAATTGTTATGTACCGTAGTTAACCCCTTTGAGCCTGTAATCCTGTTTTCCTTGGCAACCACATTACAAGCCTTACCCAATTGTTTGAATTAACCATTTGAATTGTGATGAACTTGTAAAAGTAAAAGGGGTGGTTGGTTTGGCTTTTGAGTGGAACTAACGAAATCAGGAGGAAGGTGCACGGTTTTGAATAAGTAAGAGCCACTTGAAAAAAAAATAAAGAATAAAATAGTTATATTGATGCGAAGAATAGTCTTTGTTAAGTAGTGGCTCTTGATTAAATGTGCTTAAAGGAGCAGGGAGTTAATATATATTGATGTAAAAGGTGAAGCCTTGGTTTGACATAAGTGTGGGGTTCTGAATGTGAAAGTATATGTATTAAAGTGCTTAGGGAGGTGTAGACACTCTTATATCCAAATATATCCTACCCGTCCTTTTAGCCTACATTACAACCAAATAAAGTCATATTTGATCCTAGACTGAATGAGCTCGATTAGTAGAGTAGTACACTACGGGAAAGCCTATGATTCATCTTTGTGGCATATGAATGTTCTTTCTGAGAGTGAGTCAATTTTGTTTATCTGAGTTCCTAATTGTGCTGAATGTTTATTACTTGTGGAAATACACTCATTTGCAATGTAAGGGCACTTGATTCATGAAGGAAAGGTACATCTTGACCTCTGTATAGATTAAAGTGAGTAAGTTAGGAATATCGCACGGCACGTGAGAGTCAACTCTTGAGGCAAAGATGTTACACTACTGGACTCAATCCTTGTGGCATGTTCTTCATGTGATACGTTAGGGAAGTTGCTTAGCGAAGAAACCTCTGTAGAGTATGGTTGCTTGCTCGGAGACGAGCAATGATTTAAGTGTGGGGTGTTGATAATATGATACATTCATGTAGTTTAGCGACCATTTACGCCCCCAACTTGGCTATGCTTCATTGTTATATGAAGGTTAAATGACAAAAAATGGCTCTAATTATGAATTTTTTTCTTTGCAGGAGTAAGTCTTAATTATGAGGACATAGGACAGTGTTTGGAGCTAATTTGGAGCAAGGAAAGCCAATCGGAGGTGAATGCGCGTGAAATAAGAAGGAATAAAAAAAGAGAAAATAGCTGACTTCATAAGCGCGGGCCAAGCGCGACCGCGCTCAAGCAGTGGTCGCCAGGCAGAATGGAAAGCGATATGCACGGTCAAGCGCGATCCATGCGCGGCCGCACTCGTCACTCCGATGAACATTATTTTCAGGGGTAATTTTGTAAGTTCTGGGGCGATTTCCCTTAACCTATAAGAAGCCCAACTCACCCAAAAAAGAGGTATCAAGGTTTTCAAAGGATTGTTGAAGGCAAGAAGAGGCAAGAGGCAAGAGGCAAGACGGAAGATTCGGCATAGAGTTTTAGCTTTCTTCTTCTTGTTTTGATTATTCATGATGAATTCTACTGTTATGGTTGTGAAAGCGATTATGCGTAGTTAAACATTTGATCTAGGGTTTTGATGGAACCTATTGAAGGATGAAATTCTTGCTATGTTAATATAGATTTGCTAAATTTTAATCTCTATTTTTGTTCAACTACGTTCTTGTTGTAGTTAATTGAAAAGATCCTCAATTAACTGTGCCTATTTAGTATGTATGGAGAGAGTGCATATTTAGGTAGTTATTGAACAACATCACTCTGGACGTATGTGAGGAATCAATAACCAAGGGTTTAAAGGTGGGATTAGGGATAACAAAACCTTGGGTGCAATCTAAGTGAGTTGTAATTAAATCCAGCTAGCGTAACTCGGGAGATTATGCCTAGTAAATTGTCTTAATTACTCGGGAGAGATTTACGGTAGGAAGCGTTCTCATTGTCAATAGAGAATATTAGGCAAATTTATATGAAACATAGCAGGAAGGGATTCCATCAATAGGGGAAATCATAACCTTAGATCATTCTCATTATTGTTTACAAACCGTTCTTAGTTAGATCTTAGTTAATATAGTTCATTAAGTAGTAGTTAGTAGACTAATTTTAATTATCTCAATTTGCGTGCACAGTCCGAGCGTGAAAAGCTTTTATGCGAAAATATGAAAAATAATAATTTTTGGAATTTAAAATTTGGTTTTAGTTGACTTGGTTCAATGTTTTGAGTGAACGAACCCGGATCCGTGTTCTGACAATCCCGGGAGGTCCACGATAAAATATGAGACTTGGGCGTATGCCCGGAATTGGATTCCGAGGTCCCTAGCCTTAGAAATCATTTTTCGAAAGAAATTGCTTTGTTGGATTTTTAAGGAAATAAAGAAATGAATTAATGTTTGAACTCATTGATATCGGGCCCGTATTTTGGTTTCGGAGTTCGTTACAATTTTTTTATGATGTTTAAATCTTATTTGTGAATTTTGGTGAGAATCGGACTTTATTTGACGTGATTCGGACGTCCGGTTGAGAAATAGTGAAATTGAAATGTTATTGAGAAAAATCATGAGTTTTGAGGTTAAATTCGTCGTTTTAGGTGTTATTTTTGTGATTTGAACGCACGAGCAAGTCCGTATGAGATTTTTAGACCTGCGTGCATGTTTGGTTTAGAGCTTCGAGGGCTAGGGTGAGTTTCGGGTAGGCTTCGGGATGTTTTGAACTTGTAAAATCTGGTGTGAAAGCTGTGTTGGTGTGCCCGCACCTGAGAGCCTTGAGCCGCAGGTGTGAGAGGAACCCTGCAGGTGCGACCAAGCCTGGGCTCCCCTATGTCCGCAGGTGCAGACTCTTCTGCCAGGTGCGCGACCGCAGAAGCGGTAATGCAACCGCAGGTGCGGCCCAAGCTGCCCAGCTCTTTTTCCGCAGAAGCGGAAGCTCTCCCGCACGTGCGCAAACGTAGGTGCGACCCAAGCATCGTAGGTGCGACCCAAGCATCGTAGGTGCGAGGATCGGGCAGTGAGTTCATATTAATTAGAACTCCAGCCTTTTTCTTCTTATTTTTCACAAGGGTAGAAGACCTAGGGCGATTTTCTCAAGGCTTTTTCTTCCAAAATCATATGTAAGTGTTCATTAACTCATCTCTTTCAATTACCCAATATCTTTCATCACTTTTCAATCCAAATTCAAGAATTTTCATGGTAAAAATTGAGGGTTTGGGTAGAATTTGAGAATTTTGTAAAAATCAAATTTTGACCTCGAATTGGGGTCGGATTTCAAAACTAATTGCATATTCGGGCTCGGGGGTGACTGGGTAAAGGTAATTTGGTCCGAATCTCGAGTTTGGACCAAGCGGGCCTGGGGTTGATTTTTAATTTTTTTTATAGAAAACTTAGGAAAATAATGATTTTTCAGTAAAGTTACTTCCTTTAGCCTTAATTAATCATATCAAGATAATTATGATTAGATTCGAGTGTGTTGGATGTGAATTCGAAAGGAAAAGTTGTAATTGAGCAGTGAGTGGCATGCGAATTTGAGGTAAGTGCTTGGTTTAACCTTAACTTGAGGGAATATGAATCCCTAACTTAATTTCTATGTGAAATTACATGTATGTGGTATATAGGTGAGGTGACGAGTATCTATGCACCCCAAATTATCTTCTTAACATGATCCATTTCCCCATTTCCAATTATTTGATCTCGGGCTTAATTGTTTCATGATCATTGATGTTTATATGTCGATTTAGATTCCTTAACTTATTGTTAAGTATTGTTTCAAGTATTTAGAAGTGTTGGATATTCTCTTGGTTTTGTTATGTTACATAAGGATTGAGCTGGATGTCAGTGTTACGATATGTATATAATTTCCGATTGGTTTCGTTGTGAAATGATAATTGATAAAGTTTATGAGTTTTACAGCTTCTGTTTACAACCGTTGACACAAAAATATTGTGAAAGGTTTGGCCTGAATTGTGAAAGTTTTCGTAAATAAACTGATATGATATGTCTGGTAGGAGCGGGTTGCACGCCGCAACAAGGAGTGATAAAGGTGGACAGATGGGATCGGGTTGCACGCCGCAACAGGAGAAATAAGGGTGATATAGATATAGGGATGAGCAATAAGGGTGGACAGGTGGAAGCGGGTTGCGCGCCGCAGTAAGTAGCGACAAGGGAAAATAATTACGTTTTACTGATTTTCAATATAAGGATTTGGAAAACTAAGATTTTCTTAAAAGGTTTTCATACTCTGATTTTTATTGCGATTTAAATTGAAATTTGGAAATTTTGAGGAGTTTGATTATAGTTGATATCTGAAAAGAATTATCTGAGTTGTTTTATTTACTGTTGCAAGTTACTGGTTATTTAATTTATTATTATTATTTCTTCTTGCTTTATTATACATATTGTTCACAGGTTATATTGTTAATGCCCCGCCGTAGCCTCGTCACTACTTCGTCGAAGTTAGGCTCGGCACTTTCTCAGTACATAGGGTCGGTTGTACTGATACTACACTTTGCATTTTTTTGTGCAGATCCAGGTATCGGCCAGAGTTAGGAGATTTTAGTAGCTGCGCATTTTCATTGAAGACAAGAGGTAGATCTGCTGGCGTCCGCAGATTCCTGGAGTCTTCTCTTTACTTTATAGACGTTTTATTTCTTTCAAAACAACGATATATTCTTCCAGACAATTATTTGTAGTATCCTTATTATTTCGTTAATTGTGACACCAGACCATGGGTAGGCTTATGGTTATATATGTTTAGTTCGAGGTTCGACTTATTTATTCGGTTATTATTATTATTCATGGAGTTAATTATTGAAAATTATTAGATTTAGTTTATTTTATATTGTCTCATTGTGTTTAAGTAAATATTTAAATGAAAATGACTAATCAAGTTCTAACATTGGTTTGCCTAGCAAGTATGGTATTAGGCGCCATCACGATCCCGTGGATTGGGAATTTGGGTCGTGACAATGAGTCACCAACGTCCAACCTTCATCATCATTAGGTTGATTGACTTCAGCTTTGTCGCTCTCCAGTAATTCTTCATCTTTACTTTCTTTAAAACCACATAATCCATCCGGACTGGATGAGCCAAAGGTGATAGATACTTGGTTTGTGCTTGCTTTCTCATCTTCAAGCACGATCTTCTTTTCACGAGCCAAGTCCATAACTTTTTTCTTGAAGACAAAGCACTTCTCCAGAGGGTAGCTCACAAGTCGATGGTATTTGCAGTAATTTGGGTCATTTATTTTCCCAGCTTTATTTGATCGCTTCATCTCCGGAAGCTCAATGAGATTTAACTCGAGGAATTCTTCAAAAATGGCTGGTACATCAGAATCCAAAAATGGGTACTCTTTGTCTTGCATTACTTTAGAGTCAACTTTTCGCTTGGCTTATCTTGAAGCGAAGTGGATTTCGTACTCTGCTTCTTGCTCACCTTCATTGTGAACTTCACAGGTGATGTGTTGAATTCATAGCTTCTTTATTTTCAGATCTTGGTACAAACTTTCTCCATATTCTGACTTCTTATTTGTCGTTCCCTTTTCGAGGTTCATAGATGAGCAACCTTTCATTTCCAGCGTAGGCCATGCTCAATACCATATCATAGGCAAGAGTTGCAAGTTCTTCAAATGTGCTAGGATTGATACCTTATATCAATACTTGTCAACAGAAGTGGTGGAACTCACAAATACTCGTCAACGGAAGTGGGCTCATCACTTTAGCTCAATTAAATGAGCTAGCCCAATGGATTAAGATTTATTTATTTAATTCATATATATTGTACTTATATAATTAGTCAATTATATTAGCTCATAATATTTATTTGGACCAATATATCTTGAATTTAGAAAATAGTCCAAATTATTTTATGAATTTAATTTTAATAAAATTTTATATGCCTACACTTGTTTTTAATTCTAGCTTAGAGTTTTTATCTTCGCACCCTCACTTATACAAGATTAAACATTCTTTTTTGTGCTTCTCCTCTTCTATCTTTTTCATAGCGGTGATATTCAAGTCAATTTTCATGCACCTTAATTATTCCATAGAACACCTACTATTTTGCACAATTGACACGAAATACTTCATAAAGAATTTGGGGTTTCTCATTAAATTAATGCTTGAAGATGGAGCCACACCAAGACATAAAATCTAGCATCTAGAAATCCGATTCGGATGGAATTTTCCCCAAACTAGCAAAGAGATTTTGGCAGCATTGTCACGTATGAAGTTGAGCAGTCTCCACCACCATCCGGGGTTCTCCATTATCAAAAACAGAAATGTCATTATTAACTTTTTTATTAGTCAAAAAGAAAAGGTTTATTATGTCAAGGAACTCAATTAATGAGCCAATACATTTCCGTTGAGAATCTTTAATAAAGCCTCCGGTCCATTTTAGTTGATTTTTTGACTGTTTCAAGTAATCCACCTTGCAGTATTAATTAATAATGAAATTAATTTGTTCCTTGAAAATATAACAAATACTCTTACACTTTTTACTTCAAGGGAAACTTTGAAAAAAATAAGTTAAATCCTTTTTAATATCTGAAAAAATCAAATAGTGTTATCAGCTCTGCAGTAATTGCAGTGCCCTACATTGAATAAATATTTAAGAAATGGAAGGAGAGATTATTGGAAACGAGAACTGAGTAAAATGCCTGCCAATATACAATACATCCTACCTCAAACAAGACATGTTATCAGCTCTGCAGTAATTGCAGTGCCCTACAATGAATAAATAATTATGTTTAAATTTTCATGTCAATTCCTAAAGTAGAAATAGAGTTGAAAAAGAAGAAACCACCAAAAAGAAGAAAGGAGAAACTTTAATAAACAAGTTATTGAGGTGCAAAACTATTCTCCTGCTTGTCGACAGCACAACCTTGAGGAAGAACTGTCCCGCCAATTCTTGTTGGAGGCCAATACCGAAATATTGATCTGCCTATTATGTTCTTTGCAGGTAGCGGTCCCCTGTTTTAAATAAGATTGATGGCTTAAGATGAACATGTTTAATGAATCTAAGCAGTTTACGAGATGGTTTAAGATGCGCGCACAACTCACCACACGTGCGAATCATAGCTGTTATTCCGATTATCTCCCATCACGAAAACTGAATTCTCAGGTACACGCTGCAGTACGACATGAATATGAAAACAGTAAGAACAGTAGCCATTCTTCTCAAACTAAATGGAAATTAAACAACACATTTTGGCCAAATTTGACGGTTTTAGGCTTTTAGTATTAGTCAAATCTCGATGATTGCTGAGTTAGCTGAATTGGTAGAACATACCACTGGTGTCATTTCGTATTTGGGTGCCTCGAGGAGAAAATCTTCATTTCTCACAACGCCATTTACAATCAGCTTTCCTTCATGAACCTGCACTACCAAGAATAACCAAGATATTTCTTTTATATTGCTGGCAACTTGGACAGATATTTGGTAATAAACCCCTCCCCCACATTGCAACTGAAGAATAAAAAAAGAAAAAAAAAATATAGCAACAATGTACAAGTGTGCATGTTATCAAGGGCACTCTTAAAGAGGTCGTAAGCCCTGAAGTGAAGCGCAAAACATGTTGAGCGCATCAAGGCTCTAAGAGATCATTTTCCTAGCCAAATTGATATTTCACTTTATCATAATTTTTTTTCTATTTCTTGTCCATATATTTGTTATCCGTGCTTATAATTTTTAGTCTTGGACTACACATACATATTAGTAATTTTTTCTCCTTTTGTGCATTTCTTCATTAAAGCCCACGCTTTATTTGCACTTAAAGGCCCAACAAACCTTAGAGCATTTTTGCACTTTTTGACTTTGATAACACTATAGCAAAAGAAAGAAGACAAACTTCCCCTCAGACCTTCCTTTACAATAAGAAGAAACACAACTGAGTTCCTAAGTAGTAAATCTTTTACTCTCTCAGATTGAATCTCTAGTTTTGATTTGACACGAAGAAAGTGACAATGTGAATAATTAAATGGGAAAGTAGTTTTTAACTTTTGAGTTATCTTTTGGTTGTTTAAGAACGAAAAAGAAAAGATTGAAAAGTCTAAAAGAGGATGTCTATATAGTTTCTTCTTTAAAGTACTCCCATTAAATAGACTTTCCATTTAGTGAAGTAGACATTACCTGAGGTAAAAGGTTTGGGACAAATAAGAGAGGTGGACTTCGAATTTGTGATTAAAATGGACAGGAGTAATAAGAAGCCAAAACGAACCTTGTTGAGGATCAAAAGGTTCAGGAGTAATAAGAGGTCGAGGTAGGCCTAAGAAGTACTGGGGAGAGGTGATTAGACAGGACATGGCGCTGCTTCAGCTCACTGACGACATGACCCGTGATAGGAGGGTGTGGAGGTCGAGGATTAAGGTAGAAGGTTAGTGGTTAGTTTTTTAGTTTCTCACCGATAGTCTTAGTAGCACGCATGTCCCTTCATATTCTTAGGTTTTTATTTCGTTATGTAGTTTTGTTCGCCTCAAGTATTGTATTCCCTGTTGCTATTATTTGGTACTACTAATCCTTTATCTCTCCCTTTTTCTTTTCTCTTCCTTCTTTCTTCCTTTCTTGCTTTCCTCTTCTTCTTCTTACCCTTCCTGAGCCGAGGGTCTATTGGAAACAGCCTCTCTACCTGCATTAGATAAGGGTAAGGTCTTCGTACAGGCTACCCTCCCCAGACCCCACCTGATGAGAACATACTGGGTTTGTTGTTGTTGTTGTAAGCAAATTCACCAGGAATTCTCCTAAAAGAGCAAAGACCGGAGAAGATTCTACTATTTGACAACTTAAACTTATACTAGTTCAGGCGGCACATACGCCATGTATTAGAGTTGCAGCCTTGTGGTTGCAATTCCATCTTAGACCACTTGGGTAATGCTCATGCTTATATCTATATCTACATAATGCTATTACAAACTACACGTAACGGAACTAATGGTGGCTAGAAATGCGAAGAGATCAGTTATAACTAAGCAGTTCAAGTTCACAACAAATAAAAAGTAGTAATGCTGCTTCTGTTATCTAGTGAACTCACCTCGACAATATCACCTTCCTTTGCAATAATCCTCTTAATGAAGACATCGTCATCTGTGTATCCTACTTCCTGAAGGACTGGGGGACTTTTGAATATTACTATATCATTGGGACAGGGCTTTCTGAAATAGTAGCTGACCTGTAAATCATAAGATCAACATAGTTACAAACAACAATGCTTTGAAATAATTGATCCGCCTTATTTTTCTAAATAATACACATGGAGCGAACACCACAGCACAAATAATTGTCTTTAGATGATTGCAACACAATGCGACCAACTACAAATATTGTATAATAGAAAGGATTTCAGATGCAATTTGCAGGTAGCCACCTAAAACTATTCTGACACCTAGTAAAAGGTATTTTGATGCATTTACAACTGAAATAATAGCAAACTGACTGCTAACCACTATTATAAGTTTTACAATCCTAAAATCAAATTTAAAATCAAACTGCTCCACGTTTCAATGTTTATACTTACTGATACTGACATTTTTATTTCAAATGCAACATTAAGACTCTCAGAAGGGAGCAACAACAGAAGCATAAATTCCGCAACCATCCTATCCCCTATATTTCAATTTGTCTCCAACATGAAACTTACATAAAACAACTGTCAACAGTTAAATCAGAAAGAAATATTCAGCAAACAATGTTTCCAACCCAAGGGTGTGGCTTAGTTGTCAGTGAAGTGTTGCAAACCTTGGAAACCATGTTCAAATGACTGCAGAGACAAAAAATAACTAGGTGACTACTTTCATATCTGCCTAACCTTAACCTGCAGAGTTAACCGATACTTGCAATTTGGGAGGTAACAGGTACCTAGTGAATATTCGAGGTGAGCACATGTTGCCCGAACACCAGAGTTAATTAAAAAAAAGAGTTAATACCCTAAAATCCTCCTAAACTATTAAGTTTTTGTCAGTTTCCTACTTAAACTATTCGGTGTCCCTAAAACCCCCTGAACTATATTGCCCTTCATATTAAAATCCTCTCATTGCATTCTTAGAGGTGCGTCTAGTACATACTCCTAATTGCCTAAAAAAAGTGTCATGTAGCACTACATGTGGCTATTTAACTCGGCCTAAACCCGCCTAAACTATCATTTTTTTATCAGTTAACTACTTAAACTATCTGGTGTCCCCAAAACACTCCTGAACTATATTTCCTTATATATTAAAACCCCATGTTGGACTTATGTCTGTCTAACTATATTAACTTATGGTTTATACAAAGTTTTTACAATATAGTTTATTCATGGTGGTATTACTCTCAAATGATTGATTAATTCTAGGAGTTTTGACCAAAATAATATGTTAATTTTAGGTCTAATTGTGATTGTGCTTTATCTTAGACTCCAATTGATAAGTCCTTATTTATATTCACTTTGTAGCACGGTTAAAATATAAATAAAGGCATATAGTGTTGTATTTCTTAAAAGTCATCTTATATTACATAAAAAAGATTACACAAAATAAAATTTCGCAAATAAAAAATCAATTGCCCAACAATTACATTCTCTAATTCCAGATTACATAAAAAAGGTTCAAGAGATTCAACTTTATTCTTTACAAGATGTTGAGTTTAATAAGAAGATTTAAATTGGTATTCTTTCAACAATATGTGTATGACATGAAAGAAGACTAAAACAAGAAAGAGAATAAATAATTTCAAGGGAAACAAAAGAGGGAGAAACTTTTCAAGAGGATACCATACGGAGAACTAAAGAAAAAAGGTTAAATAAGAAGAAGGTGAAAAACAAAGAAGAAAGGTGAAAAAATAAGGAAGAATGGTGAAAAATGAAGAAGAAAGGTGGATATAACTGAAATAAGGAGAATATTTATCAAAAAAATAAATTTGAAAGAGGGTTAAGCTAATTAACCATTATTTTCTGTTAGGTGGGCCATTTTGATGGCTTTTTTCAGCTACCACGCGCTCCCAAGCAAGTATCTACACATGTTCTCGCAGGTCAGCGACAAGGGGGTTTTAATACGAGCAACAATATAGTTCTGGGGGGTTTTGGAGACACCGAATAGTTTAAGTAGGAAGCGGACAAAAATGTAATAGTTTAAGGGGGTTTTAGGGTATTAACTCAAAAAAAGTGACCAGCTTTATTAAATATCTACAACATGAGTGCACCACTTAAAAGGAGAAAAAATGTATTAAGTGGAAATTGAGCCTTATTCCTTTACGTAACTAATTAGCATTCAACCATGCCCCAAGCCGAGGGTCTTTCGGAAACAGCCTCTCTGCCTTCTTGAAGGTAGGGGTAAGGTCTGCGTACATGCTACCCTCCCCATACCTCACTTGTGGGATTATATTGGCCATGTTGTTGTTGTTGTCAACCAAGTGCACCAATTAACCTTTTAGAGCATAGGGCCAAAAGATAAAATATCATATCAATTTGATAATATATGTGTACCTACTTTGGCAGAAAGACCACAGGTCCACATGACCCATATATTTTGGGCAGTAAATCCGCCCCTGCTTATATATCCATCATACCTCAATCCCAAACTACTTGGGATTAGCTTATATGATTCATCTATATCCATTTAGATGATTCATCATAGCTAAACTGTTATTACACTAGCATAACCTAGCTCAACCTTCCTCCTTTTATCCAGACTTGTGATCAACTAAACTTGCAAAATTCAACTTCATCAACAGCAAGAGGAATAAATTCACAAACATATACAACAACTATTACGTCTCAGTCCCAAACAAGTTTGGGTCGGCAAATTAACACGCATATAGTAGTAAATAAAAAACAAAAAAATTACCTTTTCAGCTACAATTCTATCTCCAACATCAAACGTGGGATACATGGACAAAGAAGGTATAAACCTTGGCTCAGCAACAAAGGACCTAAATGCAAGTGATACAGCCACTGCTAAAAAGACCGTTTTTACATCATCTGGACTAAAATTCAGCCATTCTGGCAAAACCCCATTTTGCTCATCATTTCCACCGTCGTCGCCACCACTGCCGCCGCGATCCAAAACTGCCTTTGAAGTCTCTTCATTTGAGTCTTTCTTGACACCTTTACATATAAAGCTCTGATTTTGAGCTTTGTTGCATCTAAATTGCTTGAAAGTTAGAATCTTGGGAGTTTTAATGAAAAAATTGAAATGGGTGTCATTGAATTGGAAGGTTTTGGATAATGGGTTGAATTTAGAAAGTGGGAAATTTGGGTTCTTTGAGGTCAAGTTAGGGTTTTGAAGAGAAGGGAATTGAGGGAAAAGCTGAAGAGTTATCATTTTAATATTTTGAGTGTACCTTTTATCTGAAACAGTTGACAGTTCTGTTCCAGTATATGTGTTAGAAATTGAATTGGCAGTTCATTACGTTTGCCCCCTTTTTTTTTCTCTCGCGAAAATTTCTTACACTAAATTTGAGTAGATTGCTCGTATAGTTCTCTAGCCGCAAGTCTATTATTTGCTAGAATAATCTAGAAAAATTATAAGATACATTTTCCTCAAAGTTAAAAATAAAATAAATAAATACGATTTTTAATACTTTACTTATAGATTCTAATTAGATTTAGATTTTGATTTTGATACGGACTTTCTAAAATTAACCAAAAACAAACTAAGGATTGAGGGGAGCTTGTGTAATAAATTCCTAATCTTCAGCTATTTTCGAGAGAGAGAAATTCAATTGAAAATTGTCGTGTATATGTTTTTACTTTTTAGCACTTTAATTCCCTTTTTAGGTTAACAATTTATCATGTTACGATAAATTAATTGTAAACTAGTTTTTAAGATATGATTTCTCCACCTTAATCAAGATTTAAGTTTCAAACCCTCAGAATAGCCAAAATGCTGGTAGGAGACTTTCCCTTAATGGGTTTTACGCGTCAAGAATTCAGAATATTTGGGCTTAATGCATGTACCAAAAAATTGCACGGGGTGTTATTTGGTCGCTCTCATTTATCCTATACTCATATTTTTAAAATTATTTGACATATATCATAATTCTTACAACTTCAAGTGTCGCCTTCCTGATACATATGCAAAACTTCAGCTTATTTAGTGCTGAAGTTTTTACAAATGAACTAAATAACTTCAGCATTTCTGCTGAAGTTTTTGAAAAAGCTTAATGATTATGATCGATAACTTATCATCTAAGTATTAAAAAAAAGTTCTAAAGAAATAAAAAGCATCGAATAAAGAGAGATTTTTCGCAAAATGTGTGCTACGGGAAGGGAAGGTGTTTGATTTAAGTCTATTACAAACTTTAAATTTTTTAGTTTTTTCTCAATTAAAAAGGAGACAATGATCAAAAGAGTGTTCAAACTTTAAAATTATCAAAAACTTACACAAAAAAATCAAGATTAAGGGTGTGTGAGTAGTCAAGTATTTGAAGAAGAGTCTCAAACTCTCAGTTTCTTGGAGTCAGAGTTAATGATGCCCACTACTTTATTGAAGTGATTGTTGAAGAAGGTTGTGACAGAAAGTATTTACATTTTTTTATTTGTGGAGCAATAAGTTGTAATTTGAGGTTTTTGATTTGAAGGGTGATATTTACAAAGAGAATAAAATTAATTAAGTTGACCAGTATATTACTATATACTAGTACTAAACTAAAACTGATTTTAAGAAGAAAAAAATTGATGTTACAGAAAGGAGTACAAGCTAAATATGAGTTTCGAACCCACGTCAACCACTAAAGGGAGGAAACTAAAGCACTCCACTCAACCATTCTTCTGGTCAAGCTTTTGTGTTTGGGCACACACGTAAATTATTTAAGGAGTCCCAGCTGTATTTACAAATATATATAAAATATATATATATACATAGTTTCCGCCGAAACTAACGGGGTCTCGTGACCCCTCAAGAGGCAAGGTAGGTCCGCCTCTAGAGATAAGTACAAAAATGGTGTTTAGTCCCAATATTCACAAGATTAATAAGACAATATAAATGACAATTGAACTTGAAATTCGGTTGGTATATGTTGTGTTTAGGGGTGTACATGAATCGGGTTGGTTCGATTTTTATCAAAATCAAATCAAACCAACTATATCGGTTTGGATTAGTTCGGTTTTGTCGGGGTTTTTGGTTTTTCGGATTTTTTGTTACATAAATATTATTCGAATCATACTTTGTTAAAAATATAAATAACGTTTTGACAAGTGAATATATGTTTAGTAAATATTGAAAAAATTAACAAACATATAATCTATTAAAATATTCCAATGGGAGAATTTTGTTAGTAACACATGATAGTTAAAAAATTTAAGAAAAAAGAAACAAAAATTAAGCGGGCCGGGGCGGGTTGAAAAGTGAAAAAATAACTATGTGGGGCGGGTTGGAAACTTTGTGGGTTTTGTCAAACGTGCCCCGCCCCGCCCCATTGCCATCCCTAGTTAAAAGGTGACCCAAAAAGTGGGTATAGATGCAAATGTCCCTTTTAAAATATATTCGCAATTTATAATGTATTTAAAGATTAGCCAATTCGTTCAAATTTTAGGACACGGTGTCCTGAAGTTTAAACCTCAAGATTTAAATTTCAGGACATTGTGTCCTAAAATTTGAAAATTGTCCATAAATTCAAATTTTATGTCTTGAATTTTAACTTAGCAGTTCAAAAATTCAGGACACTTAATGCTGAATTTAGGATACTAAGTCCTGAATTTCAAATTAGCAACTAAAATTCAGGATAATTAATCCTGAATTTGGCACGAATCGACTAATCTTTAAATACATTGTAAATTATTGATATATGTTAAATAGCATGCTTAAAAGTGGCTACTAGTGCACTTCGCCCAATGTTGTTTTGTTGCCAGTGCTTTATAAATTGCTTCGGCATAAAATAAAAAACAATCTCTCCAACGCATAAATGCTTAGCACTTTTGCATAAATAGATAATAATCCTCAGTCAACTGACCTTTACAGTTTGTTTGGATTGTTGGTACATGTCGTTTTATAATGTATCATATTGTAATGTACTGCATTGTATTGTATTGTTTGATGAATACAATGTTTGAATAAATCGTATTGTTTGTCGTCGTTTCACGATGTCACGCACCAATAATATAAAAAATAAACTTGCTAACATTACTATAAGTAGAATTATTATATAAAAAGATAGGGTACAGGACAAAATATGATTATTTAATAATAAGGAAGAGCAAGATGAGAGAAAAAGGCAAGGGAACGACGTCATCACACCAAATCCATCGTTCCATAAAATGTCACTTTTCGTCGTTATGTAACAATGGATTTAACGATACGATACGATACAACAAAATTTAAATAACAATCAAAATAAATATTATATTTAAAGTAACAATAAGATACAATACAATAGGTAGCAACTATCCAAACAAGCTATTAGTTTCGAAGACTAGAGCATAAGAACTTTGTAATGGCAGAGAAAATTCACAATAAATTTCTTCTTGCATTGTGTTTTTACTCGAAATTTATTTTATACAGTTTAACACATCTAATAAATTTGTAAATAAACCTGATTTCTGGGACAATCTTGACCCTTAACCTTAAAGCTACCCATTACCCATAGACGCGGACCTATGCCACACCGAGAGGGAGTTACAGTCACTTGTAAAGTTCGGAAAAAATTCCAAATATACATGTATATGTTTTTAGAAAATAGTAATATATTAGTACTAGGCACCATATATATACAAAGTAATTTCTGGTTGAATTTGTTCAAAAGTAAACCTCCGACCTTCAAATCGTGGGTGTAGGCATCTAAATTTTATTGGATTAAAATCCATAAAATTGTTTGGACTATAATTTTAAATTCAAGATATATTCGTTCAAATAAATTTATTGGGCTAATTAATTGGATTAGTTATATAAGTCCAATATATATAGATTAAATAAATAAGTCTTAATCCATTGGGCTAACCCAATTAATTGAGCTAAAGTGATGAGCCCACTTTATTAAGCCCAAAATGTCATCCTCCTGGAGGCTCAATTTGGTGTCGCGCGTCAAATGACGTGGCACGCCAAGTCAAATGAAAGAGTCAATTTGTGCCACCTTTCAAAATGACAAGGCATGACAAGTCACATTAAAAGGCCAATGAAACCGCACCACATGTGTACCTGTTCTGGCCAATCAAATACGATCTTGTCACACTTCAATTTGATTGGTCGGAAAAAGTTTGTTCTTATCATAACTCTTCCCTCCCACAAGTATAAATATGAGTCTTCATAACTCAGACAAGGGACCAGAAGTTATAACAAGAAGCAAGAGGGAGCTCGTGGATCAAACACTGCAGATTTCTCTAAAAGCTACGAGCATTCAAGTGTTCTAAGGATTAAAAGATCAAGACGAAGATTCAAGAACAAGCTACAAGCCCTTGGATTAAAAGTACGTCAAGATCAAGATCAAGCTCAAAGGCCCTTGAATTTATTTACTGTTGAAAAGAAGAATCAGAGGATTCATAGAGATAGTAACACTCAAATATTTAAAATAAACTACTATGATTGTTGCGATATGTTTCGGTCTTAATTATATTTTCTCGACGCAATTTATTGTCTACGGTGGGTCCGCCTCTTGTTACCAATAACCACACGCAAATGATTAACCAACAAACATACAAGAACTGTACAACCAACTAATAAGATATTTTTAAAAATAAATAAATAATAGTAGATACAAACGGTTGGCAGAAAAAACCATGTGATGAGAAGTAGTAAAGTCAATAAATATGGCAGAATTTTAGCAACTTGGTACTGCTAAATTCTTGTGACTTGTCCCCATGATTTCTTGCATGTGCAAAAAGGTTGTCTTGACCATAAATTTAATAGATAGCCTTTTTTAACTTTTGTTTTCTTTTGTGTTACATGTGACCATCCAATTCCGATAAGGACCACCTTGCTCATTCCATTAAACAATAGGAGTTGTTTGTGCAACAAAAAAAAAAACCAAAAAAAAAACCTACATTGTTTAAAATTAGTCAAGCTTTCTTCTTATGTATCCAAAAGATTAGATTTTCCTAACTTGTCCAAATCGCATTTACATGGCCGATATGAAATTAAATACAACAATAACTATTTCTAGAAAACAGAATTGAATAGACTAAGAAACAAAATAAGCATGTACGTCAGAGGAATACTCCAACATTGATTAAGGTCCGGCCTTGAACACATAAGGTGTATCTAACAGTCAATGAACTTGGTAAAATCATAGAATACCAGAGTTCAAATCCAGCAGAGATAAAAAAATGCTAAAGTGATTATTTCATCTATCTAATCTTTGGTGGACATAGTTACCCGATACCAGTGATAGTCGGACGTAATAACAAGTATCTGATAAAATCGTAAAAGTGCACGCAAACTACCCTAAAAAAATGCTATTGAATGCCTTGAAGAATCTAAAATGTTGCTCTGCACGTAGTACATGTACAAAGGGCGCAGCCCGGTGCATTAAGCTCTCACTACGTGCGTTACTTGGTGCACGTATATCTTGTAAAATTCAGCAGATAGAGATGTCTCCAACATGACATGGTCAAATTTGCACAAAGAAAAAAAGTCAGCAGTTTGGCTTGACAGCTTGGATTCAATGGAAAAGAAAATTCAAAGTTGAATAAACTACTTAAAATACTACATGCAACTTGCTAAGTTTTGTCATCTACACAGCAGCTAATTCAAAATTCAATAGTCAAATGCAAATTTAAGTAACAAAAACACCAGCATCAAGTAATATGTCTGAATGGATATGAACAAAATAATTAATGCTATCATTGAAGCATTGAATTAAAGAATTGGCAGTATAACTCATCCCTCTGTTGTAAAAGCCATTATAAATACAAATGGAGAACTTTTCTCATTTAAAAAGAAAAAAAGAAAACCTGTATATTGACCAAGTAATCACCCCTTTTATGCAATTGCTGAAGCATTCACATGTTAAAAATAGAGTTAGGTTGAAAGATTATACAGAAATGGAGTTCTTGCACTAAGAACTTTCACCGAATCCTTTGCTTCCACTGAACCCTTTGCTGTCTTTCTTCATCTTATCCATTTCCATTTCCCTTGTCCGTTGGCCTTCGCTACTTGATCCAGACGGGTACAGCCCAT
Organism: Nicotiana paniculata; assembly: GCA_005239505.1. Taxonomy (NCBI): domain Eukaryota; kingdom Viridiplantae; phylum Streptophyta; class Magnoliopsida; order Solanales; family Solanaceae; genus Nicotiana; species Nicotiana paniculata. The sequence continues at coordinate 19,166 of ML354094.1, read as the reverse complement.
ATTCACTTGTCGGATTACTGTACTGGCCACTGCTTTCATATTCTTGGCTCGTCGCTAGTGCCATCTTCCTGAATTTCTTCATGTCTTCATTGTATTGAAGTGCATCATAATCTGAACTTGTATATGAACTGTATATTGTGCTGTGTCCAGGTTTAATCCCTTCATTAAGGTCCGATAACGAGACAGCTCCTTCTAAAGCTCTGAGAACCTGCTCAAGTTTTCAGTAAAAACTTAAGATTGCAGATAGTAAATCTAAAGTTTGCAATCTATATCTTGACTAGAGCATAAACATCTAGTGATTTTTAGTTTTAATCAGTAGAGTAGAGTGCATTTTCCCCCGCTATCCCACGTGGTGTCCAGTACCCGCATAAGGGCTGACAAAATCCGAATTAGCTCCGGGATGTCCCACATTGGGGGTAAAGCACTCCCAAACAAAAGGCGACTGCTTAACCAAGACTTGAACCTTAGACATCTAGTTAAGGATGAAAGAGTACTTACCGCTCTACCACATCCTTGTTCATAGTAGTAGAGTGCATTTGGAACTTCTAAACATCACTTTCAATATTCTCACTTGTACAAGGTTTGAAGCTCATCGTAACTCCAACTTCCTAAATGCTTACTATGTTTTACTTTTAATGCCTATTCACTAAAAGAGGGTCACCCAATGCACGAAGCATCCCGTGTTCACGCAGGATCCGAGGGGCCACATCCTAAAGGGATGTGCCTATTCACAATAAATAGAATAATCTTTAACGCAAAATGGAATTTCACCTGAGTCATTCGTGGTCGACGTTTTGCTGAATGACGCACACAAGCAGCAGCGCAAGCAACCATGCGAGCCATCTCATTATGGTTATAATCATTTTGTATCCGACGATCAACAAGGGCATCAAACTTTTCATCCTCTAAAGCTCGTGTGAGCAATGGCCGTGCCTGAAACATACAGAAGGTAATTTCTTTGTAAGCAGAACGGCAGAAATACTCAAACTGAAGAGCTAGTGGAAGGAAATCAAAGATGGCCCAACATGTCTGCATAAAAATATACTCACCCAGTCCACCAAACTATCTTCTGTGAATGACGGATTGGAGTCAACAGGCCGACGTCCAGTTATCAACTCTAGTAGCATCACACCAAAGGAGAATACATCTGACCTATCCGTAAGCTTTCCAGACGATGCATATTCTGGAGCCAAATATCTAGGGTCGGCAGTAATGAAGAAAAACAATCAGGTCTACTGATGATCAAATGGTAAAGAAGCAGCACGCTTAGCAATACATATACAAGAAAGGAAATCGGAAACTGAACTAATATACACAAAAGAATCCAGTTCTTACCCAAATGTTCCCATCACTCTGGTGGAGACATGAGTGTTAACATCAGAAGTAAGCTTAGCAAGTCCAAAATCAGCAACCTGAGAAAGCGAAAGAACTTCTTTGACCACACGGAAAAACAAAGAGGACACAGGATTTACTAGATAAGTACAACTGTATTCAGCTTCTGATGGCATCCGTAATGTATAATTTGCTAAAAAACAACCTCCGAGTGAAAGCGAGTGGAGAACATCATTGCCAATGATTCAATAATCGAATAAACAAAATTTAACATGCTCTTCAGTTGTACATGCAAATGACTGTTACCTTAGCCTCAAAATTAAAGTCGATAAGTATGTTCGCTGCCTTGATATCACGATGAATGATTTTAGGTTGGCCTGTGAAAGAAAAAAATGATCCATTTCATATCGGAACTTCTAACATAAAAGCCAAAAAAGATTATCAACGTGATTTAAACATGGAAATCTTTAAGAATGAGAGAGAAAGAGAGTAACATACAGTCCTCATGCAGATATGCTAGTCCTTTAGCAGACCCTAGAGCAATCTTCAGTCGGGTAGGCCAATCCAATGGAGGCCTTCCCTTTCCTAAAAATATTCCAAGTATAAGAATTTGGATTAGCAGACAGATCAAGCATGTTCAGGGTGTGTATTTATTTGAATAGAAATTGGTAAGCCAGTAAAAATGAACTTTTTACGACAGTGAAAGCAGTAAAATAGATTTACCATGTAAATGAAATTCCATAGTATTGTTCGGAACAAACTCATAAACGAGCATTCTCTGAGCCCCAGTGATGCAGTATCCAACAAGAGAAACGAGATGTTTGTGATGTACTCGGCTAATAATCTCGACTTCCGCCTGAAATTCACGTTCCCCTTGTCCACTACCAGCCTTAAGTTGTTTAACTGCAACCTCTTTCCCATTAGGAAGGACCCCTTTGTGCACATACCCGAAACCACCTTGTCCAAGAAGGTTAGCATCTGAGAAGCCATCAGTTGCCCTAACCAATTCCTCATATGTGAATGTGCTCTGAGAGAAACCCAAGGCCATGCCAGGAGAAGGTGGTGGAAGTGCAACTTCAGACCCAGAATAATTGGAAGAAGTCCCAGTACTGCTCATGTAAGGTTGAGGTGAAGGTGCACGTACTGGAGCATGCGAAGGTCGTAATGCCCCTGGTGGTGGAGGAGATGGTTTTGGGGGCATTGTAACGAAATGATCCGCTGGTGGTGGAGCATTTTGCTGCCAATGTTGCATATGCCCACCATGCGGTTCAGCTGACAAACAACATCAACATTAGTACTCAAAAGTTAATATATCGTAGTATGTTTTCTAGAAACTATTTTTCACTCACCAACCAAACACTAGCATGGAAAACATTTTCCCAAGACAATTTCTATGGAAAATAACTTCTGTCATTACCAAACATACCCTAGATATATAGCTAAATCTATTCTGTTATCTAGATACTTAAAGCTTGAATCTTCATGCATTTTCAGCAGCAACCCAAAAAATAAGGTACACAATTATCCAGGCTCTAGAACATTATACATACAACAATTACGTCTCAGTCTCAAATAAAGTTAGGGTCCGCACTTCTTTCTTTAAGCTCAATTCATATCATCATCATACCAAAATAAAATCTATATAATGAGGATTCATCCTAAATTGGCAAGTTTTATGTTGGCGCAACCCTCCTTTATCCGGACTTAGAACCGACAATGTGAGCAAGCCCACACGAGCCGAGTTAACATTATAAATACGTATATGTATAGCAGAGGCACATTCGTATACCGTTCTCCGGTTCAATATAACCCATACATCACAAGTTGCGCTCTTGAAATATATTTGATAAATAAAAAATGTTTAGCAGATAATTAATATCAAATTAAAAAAAGATCTCACCTTTGACCCCTTGTGGTGGTGGAGGTGGAACATAGTAATTATCATCATTTCTTCTTTTCTTCTTCTTGCAGAATATGAACAACAAACTCAACACTGCTAAAATTACAACACCTCCAATAGCGATTCCCACAACTGTCCCCGTTGATATTCCATTTGACCCTCCATCTGACGGCGGTGGTGATAAAACTGGCGGTGATGGACTTCCTCCCCTAGATGGCACGGGAGTCCTCCCTGAAGGTACTGGCGGTGCATTCCCTCTCGCCGGAGGTGAGGGTGATGAACCAGAAGGTGGAGAAGGAGTGGTGGACGGAGGCGAAGGAGGAGACCCAGATGGAGGAGTTGATGGAGTTGTTGGCGGAACAGGGGTGGCTGGTGGTGGCGGAGAGGCTGAAGCAGCCGGCGGAGTTGCTGCTGGTGGGGTCGGGGTGGATGGAGGAGGAGCTTGTGCAGGAGTCGCCGGCGGCGGAGCTGTTGCTGGTGGCGTTGGTGTGGTCGGAGGAGGAGCTTGTGCAGGAGTTGCCGGCGGCGGAGCTGTTGCTGGTGGCGTAGGGGATGCCGGAGGAGGAGCCTGTGCTGGCGTCGCCGGTGGCGGAGAAGTAGAATTACTAGGCGGTGAAGTAGGAGCAGGGGCGGTTACCGGCGTCGGAGAAGACATTTTCCGGCGACCCTTTTAAGTATATCACTGTGTGAATGTGTGAAAAAGAAGACTGAAACCCAAAAATTAATGCAAACAATACAAAAACAATTGGTAGAAACTTTAATAGGAAAATTTTGTATAGCTTTTGATTCTCTCTCTAGAATTTTACTCCTTTTAGGAGAGAAAGTGAGAGAGAGAGAGAGAAGAAAACGAAAACAGAAACTGTAGTATAGTAGTAGTCGTTAGGAATAAAAGAGGGAAGAATAAGCATGTCGAATGCAGACATTTATTTATTTAATAAAAAATATATTTTTTTATTCCGTAATTGCTCAACCTTTTGGATTTGTTTTTCCTTGTATTTTATAAGTTTAAGTTATATGCAGCGTGATTTTATTTTTACAAATTAAGTTAAGTATTTCTTAGATAACTATAAATAAATTTATTGATATGCATTAATTGGTAATCTCATAAAAATAATACTTAATATTCCACTATAAATTAATATTAACAGATTGCTTTACTTGAGTTGAATGTCTATCGAAAATATCCTCTCAACCGGCACAAAGTATGTGTTAGTTTACATACACACATTTTTTTCCATACCTCACTTAAATAATTACACTGAATTTATTATTATTGTTGTTTGTTAATATTAACGAATAATATAAAAAAATATTACCCTATCATTATAAGTAACTTAAATTTATTTCTTTTTTCAACCATATGAGTTTGGTAAAATGGTTTTAAGTCGAATGAAAAGGATTTTAACAAGTTTATTGATATGGTAAAAAAAGATTCTAAAATATTCATTCAGTCCAAGTCCAATTGCAGGTAAACTATAATTGAGGCGCATTTGATGGCTTGACATATTGCTTTTTCTAGTCTTCAAAGTTGTAGAAATTTAGCTACGTTTTGTTATGTTATATTCTCCTTTCTAATGTGTTTGCCCGATCACATGGTCGCCGGCCAACGGAGTAAAATAATTGGTTAGGTCCTAACACCACGTAAAAAATTTGTACACATACTCGTCGAGGGTACGAACAAAGTTTCACATTAGTAACTGAAAAAATAAGAAATATATATATAAGGTATAAAAATCTTTTAATAGTGTGAAACTTTTTGCGAAAAATCGTGTGTATTAGTCCAAACGGACAATGTCACACTATGTTTAGAGTATTTTTGGGTTTGTTGAGCCCAACAATTAGTATTTCGGCGGAACAAGTATGGTGATCACAAGGAGAATGTGTTTGTCTTGATTTGCTTACCCATGCCAGCTTGGAGACGCAGACACATGAAAAGGCTAGTTGCGGACTTCGATTACTATAAATATTTTGATGATGTGGAGTGGCACACAATGAATCTCGAATATTGACTTGTGGATCGTGGTAATGGTCACGTGGAGCTGAAAAGTTTGAGAGTTCACATAAAAAGTACAGGGATCTCTTAACCGTGTGAGGCCTTTTGAGAAAAATTATGCGAATTTAGCCCAAAGCAGACAGTATTACACTATATTAAGTGTTACAGGGTCAATTTTTTTTCGTATTGACACTGCACGGTAGTAACACAACAATGACTCAGCCTTCTTTATTTTTTCCTCACGTTTTTCGCCTAACACTTAGATTATGATAGCAAACAGAAATGACATAAGGCACAGAATTACAGGAATCACTTTCCAACTTTGTATTTAACTCGTGCCACAAAGAAGCACATAAACAAAGCCTTACAAAAAGGAGTCAAGGCAGCCAACACTCTGCCTTGACAAGTCTGCCTATCAAACATATATAGACAAAACGTTTTTGGCTCTCAGCCTTATCCTAACTAGCAGTTGACATCCCCAACTGCCTATGAATTCAAATTTCGAAAATTCAAATAAGACAACTTCCACAACCCCACTTAGCCATTATGCTAAAGAACATGAACTGCCCAGCATGTGCATGGTACATGGGCTCAACTTTCAAATTTTGGCACCAAAGGCCAACTCTTGTCATGTCTTCGCGCCAAGCCCTCGTGCAGCATGCCTTTGCGTGCATATCTTCCACTGCCGGTTGTCCAGCTCGCCCATGACACTGCCTTGCCCCCGCCCATCTGCCTTGCCACGCCTGCCCTAGCTTGCCTTAGTTTTTCCAGCCTTTGCTAAGCTTGCTTCCCGTTGTCTTTGCCTTGCAATGGCCACACCAATACCATGGTCTTGTCATACCTTGACACCTTATCCACATGCTGTCGTGCCACAGTCCATGCCCATCAACACCTGCCCAAGTGGGACAACTTTGTCAACATGATGCCATAGTCATCATAGAGTTGTGCCGAGGTCCATCATGTAAATCCATCTCCATGACCATGTCATGTTTGATCAATCAAGCTGAGGGGCTAACAAACTTCCCTCCACCAGATAAGCTTGTAGCCCTCGACGAGGCAGAATTTAGATACACCTTGATTTGATCCTGAAATTGCCATAGAGACGGTTCTTTCTCTCAAGTTGCATCACATTCCTACTTTCCTTTCCATTGAACCAGAATCTCTGTCTATCTGTTCCTTTTTCTTTGACCCAGCGTACAATGATCCAAAATCTTCTCAATAGTCTCCTCAAATTGCTTACACTCAATTGGAGGAGCACGCTTTGGCACCACCCTTGTCAGATCCTCAGCATCTTCATGGAACCGTTTCATAAAACTCACATGAAAAGTTAGGTGAATTTTGATACATTCCGGCAGATTCAATCGGTAAGCTACTTCACCCACTTTCTTTACAACTTCAAATGGGTTGTCATACTTTGGGATCATCCCACGATGGCGCGTCCTGCTACTGATTTTCTTCTAAATTTGTAGAGTAAGTTTCATCATCACCTTGTTACCAACATTGAACTCCAAAGGTCACTTATTTCTGTCAACATTCTTTTTCATCCTCTTAGTCGCTTTCCTCAAGTTGTCTCGCGCCTCAGTCAGCAACTCATGCTTGTCACGAGCATATCTATAAGCAGCAGGACACTTGCCCACTGATTTCATCTGAGCAACTTCCAACGGTGTGTCAGGCTGTCTTCCCAACACTATCTCAAAATGACTCATTTCAGTTGCCGAAGGACTGTGAAAGTTGTAACAAAACTGCGCATTGTCTAGTAACTCAACCCAATTCCTCTGATTAGCAGTCACATAATTCATCAAGTATTCTTCAAGAAGATGATTGATACGCTCGGTCTGTCCGTCGATTTGTGGATGATTAGCAGTCGAGAATTTCAAATCAGTCCCCAAGAATTTGAACACAGCAGTCCAAAATCGGCCTGTAAATCTCGCATCCCGATCACTCAAAATATCCCTTGGAACCCCAAAATGTTTCACAACATGCTTGTAGAATAATTCAGCAGCTACTTCAGAAGAGCAAACGGTTGGAGCAACAATAAAAATTCCATACTTTGAGAACTATCCACCACCACAATAATTGATGCTTTGCCAATAACTTTTGGAAGCCCGCTGATAAAGTCCATAGAAACAGAATCCCACCGATACTCCGGAATAGGTAGAGGTTTTAGCCAACCAGCTTCTTTCTTCCGTTCAGTCTTGTCAAGTGGACAAACATGGCAAGTTTTTACATAGGCCTCAACATTATCTTCCATTTTCGGCCAAAATTAATTCTGAGATAGCAATGCCAACATCTTTTCAACACTCGGATGACCAGCATAAGGAGTATCATGCATATCCTTTAGAAGAGAACAACGTAAGCCAACACCTTGAGGAACTACAATTCTCCCCCCTTTGAAGTGCAACAGATCGTCCTCGATCCAATACCGTTTAATTGTCCCGTTTTTACTTGATCCATCAATTTCACATACAATGGATTGTTCGCATCACATTACTTGATTGTATCCAGAAAATCAGATTTGATTTGAGTGATTGCATAAGTTGCAGCAAATACCTCTTTGCGACTAAGTGCATCGGCAACCTAATTTTATTTTCCAGGTTTGTGCACCCAAACAAAGTCATATTCAGCCAAGAAATCTTGCCACCAGGCTTGCTTCAGACTCAATTTCTGTTGAGTCTTGAAGTATGTATTAGCCACATTGTCCGTCCGCACCACGAACTTTGTTGCCAGCAAGTAGACTCTCCATACTTGTTACTGCAACCATATCTTTTTCATGTGCAGAATAACATTGCTCCGCAGTGTTCAATTTTCTGTTTTTAAAGGCAACCGGATGATCCTCCTGGACCAGCACACCGCCAACAACATTCTGAAGCATTCGCGTGTACTTCAAATGACAAATCAAAATCTGACAGCTTCAAGATTGGTTCGGATGCAATGGCCTTATTCAATGCATTGAAAGATTTGTCACATGAATCTGATCAAACCCATTTGACATTCTTTTTCAGTAAATTCGTCAAAGGATCATCCCTTTTTGAATAGCCTATGATGAACTTCCGGTAGTAATTTTCCAAGCCCAAAAATGATCTAAGTTCCTTTATCTAGCTTGGTGCTTGTCAATCAACTATTGCTTGCACCTTATTTGGATCCATCCGCACTTGGTTTTCACTAATCAAATGGCCTAGAAACTTTATCTAACGACTTGCAAATTCACACTTTTCCATCTTGGCATAGAGTTGATATGCTCTAAGTCTTTCCAGCGCCTTCCTTAAGTGAGACAAATGATCTTCAAGGGTCCGGCTATAGATGACTATGTCGCCTAAGTAAACAACTACATAGTCATCTAGATACTCGTAAAGAACATTGTTCATTAAATTACATAAAGTTGTCGGGGCATTGGTTAGCCCAAACGACATTACAAGAAATTCAAAGCTACCATATCTAGTTACAAAAGTGGTCTCAGGGGCATCCACCTCGGATATCCTAACCTGCCAATAGCCTGACCTTAGGTCTAACTTAATAAAATAACTAGCTTTCGAAAGCCAGTCCAGCAGATCTTGAATCAAAAGGACCGGATACTTGTTTTTGACAATCACCTTATTCAGCACCCTATAGTTAACACACATCCGCAACATACCATCTTGTTTTTCTGGAACAAAACAGGAGCACTGTATGGAGCCTTTGATGGTTGAATCAGCCCGACATCAAGAAACTCAGACAATTGCTTTCTTAGTTCAGTCAGTACCATAGGCAACATGAGGTAAGGAGGCCGCGCAGGCGGCAATGATCCAAGAATAAGTTCAATCCTGTGATCAATCTCCCTCCTCAGTGGTCACTTCCTTTCAATTATAGAGACATCACATCTTTGAATTCTTTCAGCAAATCTGCAACATAATCTGGGACCTCAATCTGCACATCTGGATTGACTTCAACGAGTGTAGCGAGGTAAGTCTCCTCACCCCTCTTCAAGCATTTCTCAAATTCAATGGCAGAAATCAAAGCAGCGATCCCAACGTTCTTTCTTTCATCCCTGAAGGGCCGAATACATTTCACAAAGCCGGAGTTTGTCTCCCCCATGAACATAAGTACATCCAAATGAGGAATTGGAACGACTTTTTTCTTCTTCAGAAAATCAATTCCTAACAGCACATTGAAGTCATCCAATGGCACAAAAGTCATGTTGAACTTTCCGGACCAATGGCTCAATGTCATCGGGACATCCAGCGCCACCCTATAACCGGGTTGTGCCTTTGAGTTCACAGCCTTCATCTTTGTCGAACACTTTGTCACTTGCAGCCCATATTCTTAAATAATTCTGGAGGCAACAAAAGTGTGCGTGGCTCCGGTATCAATCATTGTCACGACACTCTTGTTTCTGATTTTCAGATCCACATACATCAATGTGGAATAAGCATCAGCCAAATCATACCTCGAAGCATTCACGTATGCAACTTCTTCCTTGGCAGCATTTTCATCATCATCCGCCATAGTCACACAAGCCAAAGTGTTCAGCAACCGCAACGGATTCACATAGGCAGCAACTTCATGTCCCTTTCCTTGTTTCTCCTCTTCAGCAGGAAGAGCAGTAATCTTTCCTTGATTTGGACAGTTTCGTGCCTGATTTCCAGGTCTTTGACATGTCTAGCAAACCTTTTCACCACCCGTTGGCCTGTTTTTTTTTTACGAAGAAGCATCCATCTTGCCCTTGCCTTTTTCATTTCCATCATGATTCTGATTTTCCTTCTTCTAATCCTTACCTTTCTCCTTTTTATTTGACTTAGAAGAAGAGGTAGGATCAGAAGTTAGACCTGTTGAGCGAAAATCCACTAATGTGTCCGTTGCCGCAATTGCACTAGGCATATCTTTAACTTTCTGCCTACGAATTTTGTTTTGAGCCCAACCTTACATTCCGAAATTGAAATTGTGCAATTTGTCCTCATCCGACATGTTTTGGATGTCTAGCAACAAAGATGAAAAATCTTTCACATAGTCCCGAATGGAACCAGTCTATCTTAACCTCTTTAAGCGATCCGTAGCAACCCAAGACGAGTTGCTAGGCATGAACTTTTCCCTCAGTGCGTCACGAAGCTTCTCCCAAGTATCAACCTTGGGTCTGCCAGCACTATCATCGTCTGTATTTTTTGTATGCCACCACAACACTGCATCTTCTTTGAAAGAATGCACCGCCATGGTCAGTGTGTCCTTCTACGGAACATGAGCAGGGGAAGTAATGCTCCAAGTCCCACAAGAAGTTTTCTAGTTCCTTGGCGCCCCTCACGCCATCATATGCCTTTGGTTCTGGAATCTTAATTTTGGAATGTTCTTCACCTCCTTGGGGCACATTTGCAACAGCCCGTCGGAGGATCTAAATTTCCGTCTTAAGATCCTCATTCTCCTTCTGTAAATTTTTCAACTACCCAACAACAGTTTCTTGGAAAGCCTGCAATTCCACTAGTTGCGTATCAACACTTTCATGAACGTGTTGAAGTTCAGTGTTGACGTCATGGATCTGCGTCAGAATATCAACCAGATCTACAACGTCATCCGAAATTACCACAAGCGCCTCCAACTTCTGAAGCCTTTCACGAAGTTCTGCATTTCCTTCCATGATAATTCCAAGAATTTTCCCACCTGGCTCTGATACTAGTTGTTTCAGGGTCAATTTTTTTTCGTATTGACATTGCACGACATTCACACAACAATGACTCAGTCCTCTTCTTTTTCCCTCATATTTTTGGCCTAACACTTAGATTATGATAGCAAACAGAAATGAGACAAGGCACGGAATTACAGGAATCACTTTCCAACTTTGTATTTAATTCGTGCCACGAAGAAGCACATAAACAAAGCCTTACAAAGAGGAGTCAAGGCAGCCAACATTCTACCTTGACAAATATGGCTATCAAACATATATAGACAAAACGTTTTTGGCTCTCAGCCTTATCCTAACTAGTAGTTGATATCCCCAACTGCCTAGGAATTCAAATTTCAAAAATTCAAATAAGACAACTCCCACAGCCCCACTTAGCCATTATGCTGAAAAATAGGAATTGTCCAAAACTGGCGAACTACCCAGCATGCGCACGACACATGGATGCAACCTTCAAATTTTGGCGCCAAAGGCCAACTCTTGTCATGTCTTCGCACCAAGCCCTCGTGCAGCATGACTTTGTGCGCTCATCTGCAACTGCCCCTTGTCCGACTCACCTATGACACTGCCTTGCCCGCGCCCATCTGCCTTGTCACGCCCTGCCTTAGCTTGCCTTAGTTTTTTCATCCTTTGCTAAGCTTGTTGCCAGTTGTCTTTGCCTTGCCATAGTCACACCAATGCCATGGTCTTTTCATGCCTTGACACCTTAGCTACACGTCGTCGTGCCACGGTCCATAACCATTAACACCTGCCCAAGTCGGACAGCTTTGTCAATATGATTCCATAGTCATCATAGGTATTTAGCATAGCAGAATGGGATACGCGTGCCGTCGCTTCCTCGAGATTATAGTTACAAATGGAATGTCTATATTGGTGTTCGACGCGTTAATTTTATTATGCAACTTTAAAAAGAACAAAAATATAATTCAAGAAGTATTCATGATAAAATCATTGTTATTTTTGTTGAATATTATTACCATAGGCGGAGGGATGATTTCAAGTTTATAGGCTCGAAATTCTAATCGTTTGAAGTTACTGTGTTCTAATTAATAATTTACGTATTCAATGAATTTTTAAGATAAATACAGAGTTCGAATCAAAGTTACTGGATTCGTTCGAACCCGCTCCCAACACTTCAAATCGGCATTACACTTCACATTCAACAATTTTTCCCGTTGTTTTCTTTATGAACAATAGAATTTGAATAAATGTACAGAATATATTCATAATTAGAAGAAAAAATTATTGGATGGACTCCATTTTTGTTGAATTATTTTCCTTCTTTTTTGTAGAAATAGCAAACAAATAATTACAAACTTGTGAGAGCATTCCATGTTTAATGGATATTGCATTCTCTGTTTGCAAATTTCCTTTTATTATTCACATTATCATTTTTCTCCTTTATATCGAGATGTTTATGTCTTATCAAGAAAGGAAAAAGACATTAAATCATGTTTGTTTTATTCTAAATTGATCGTCCTGGGTATTTTTGGTATCACATATCAATCAGAAGACGTTGTCACACACAAATATAGTAAGAAGAACTTCTCATTGACATAAATGATTGTTTAATTCCTTTTACTTTTATATGTAAAAATGACACCAGGTAGTCAATCTAAGGGGTGTTCTTTAAAAATTAGTCGATTTATTCTGAATTTCAATTTTTCAATTCAAATTTTTCGGGACAAAAATATCCTGAATTATCCTTTGGTTAATCACTCCACTCATTATTTGTACCAATTTGTCGGAGTAGGTGATAATGATCATTATAAATCTGAATAATTAATTGATTTTTTCGAAGATGATGAATATGATCATACCTACTGGCTGGTAGCTGCTCTCAAGTCTCATACTATTATTTTTCCCTTAAACTTACTCTCAAGAGTTTAATTATATATATAATTTAATTTACATAACTCATTTTTAATAATTATTTTTGTTTTTTATCCGGTATTCACACCCATTTTAGGATCCGACTAATTTATATTCACGCTGAAAATTCCACCTTGTGTAAAGCTAGCACTCCCTGACTAAAGCGACTTCATTCCTAAATAGCTCAAAGTCGAATACATCTGATTACTTATAAGAATACTTGTTAGTCCAGTGGCGAAGCTAGGAGTTTCATTAAGGGTGTTCAAACTTGAAGAAAGTGAAAAAAAATTCTCCAACATAAAGTGTGTTCAATATATGTTATATACCTCTAAAGTCTAATATTTTACCTATTTACGCAGCGTAATTACCTGACCATCCTGCAAGACATGTAGTTTGTCCCTTACTTATTACAAAAGCAAGTGATAAAATATTTATTGTTGTTACAATAATCAATAACCTATTGTTAATGAGTAAGAATCCTGGAGTATAAATATGTTAGGGTAAAGTAAAATGAGTGCGATGCTGAGGTTTTGTATACGGTCAAACTCATATGACCCTGATATTGTAGGTTCGAGAGGTTGCATCGAGGGAAGAAGTCCGATAAAGACCTAACTCGGGCTCGAAGGCAGAATAAGAGGCTCGGAGACCTAAGTATTCGAGAGACATCGGAGCCAAGTACGATCGATTCAAAAATAGTACCGTTATGAGTTTGTTACAAAAGGATAAGATTCTCGCCACGTCCCCAAGATCATAGCGTAAATTCTGGGATCGATTTGTACGAATTAGTACGAATCCGTACTAGATGGTTATACAACTATCCCAAAAATATTCTTTACTGTAAATAGAAATGTACCTTATTTGAGGTTCTCCTCCTATATAAAGGGGACCCCAATCATTTGTAAGAATCATCAATCATTGGCAAAGAATATAAATCTTTACATTTCTGCTCATTTCTCAGCAATTTTCCTTTAGCTTTATCATATTCTCTTTGCTTATTTCTACTGTTCATCGAGGTCCTTCTCGAAGTCACCTTGGGGCTTGAGTAAGAAACTCGTTCATATACTGGTTTGATTTAATCTGCTCATTCAAATCACATACTTACTTTTTTTGTTAGAGTAATTAATATTGGATTAAATCACATATCTTTGAAACCTCATTATAAATTTAAAGTGTTACTTAGTTTTTAGGGTAAACAGTTTGGCGCCCACCGTGGCACTAAAGATAGTAATGATTATTTCATTATTAATTCTCATTACACACAATATTTTTACACTTTTTCTTGTCAAGATTTTCTGATTCTCAGGATTAAAATATTTAAACTTGCAAAACACACATGTTCATAACAACGAAGGTCTCAGATTTCATGGGGAAAACAACAATATAGGGGTCGGTATACCATCGATAAACCCTGTGGGAGTGCCAAATATGGAACCAGTCGATGTTGGTTCATACATTGCTCTGAACGCCGACTTAGGCACCGATGTCGGAGAAAGCATACAGGGGGAGACCTGACCTGGTGGCCAAAGAACACAGGGTCGAGAAGATGGGGAAGCCACCTCCATTTAATCTTTGCAATTTTACAAGCGCAACAAATTGCTATCGCTCAGCTGCAAAATCAACAAAGGACTCCGAGCGTGATGGGACCAGAAATTACTCGTCGTGCTGAACCAATTCCGGAAAGGTCGAGTGATAATGGGTCTGGAGATGACCCCACTATCATGAGAATGCTCGAAGAACTCACAAAAAGGAGCGAGTCAGGATAAAAAAGAATCGAGGATAATGATAAAAAAGTGGAGACATACAACTCGCGGGTCGACAAAATACCAAGAGCGCCTCCGTTTTGAAAGGTCTTGATTCCAAAAGGTTTGTGCAAAAACCTTTTCCCCTGAGCGCGGCTCCGAAGCCTATTCCAAAGAAGTTTCTCATGCCAGACATACCTAAATACAACGGGACTACCGATCCCAATGATCGCATCACTACGTACACATGTGGTATAAAGGGAAACGACTTGGAGGACGATGAAATCGAATTGATTCTGCTAAAGAAACTTGGGGAGACTTTGCCCAAAGGGGCGATGATTTGGTACCACTACTTCCCCCGAACTCTATCGATTCATTTGTGAAGGCACATGCTAGCGCTATTAAAGTTGCAACAAGGAGATCCGACATCTTCAAAATTAAACAAAGGGACAACGAGATGTTGAGGGAATTCGTGTCTTGATTTCAGATGGAACGAATGGAACTACCACCAGTCTTCGATGATTGGGTAGTTCAAGCTTTCACCCAGGGATTAAACGAGCGGATCTCGATAGCATCACAACAGTTAAAGCAAAACTTGATTGAGTATCCCGACGTGACTTGGGCGGATGTGCATAACTGATATCAGTAAAAGATTAGGGTCGAGGACGACAAGTTGGGAACCCCCTCGGGTTCGGTTTATCCAAACAGATTATCAGCAAAGGATTCGAGGGATGCAGGCAGGGAACCAAGGTCGAACAAAGAACGGTATCAGTCGTATGTTGACGAACGAAGAAACAGTTCGAGGCGCAATGTACCTCGGAATGACCAAAGAGTGGATCGAGGGCAGAATCCTCGGGGGCTCATGAGTAAGTCCGGATTTGATAGGCATGCAGGACCGGCAGAGACACCTTGATTATCGGAATACAATTTCAGCATCGATGCCTCGGGGATCATTTCAGCCATTGGGAAGATTAGGGATACCAGATGGCCTAAACCTATTCAAACTGACCCTTCTCAAAGGAATCCCAACTTGATGTGTAAGTACCACAGGACACATGGGCACAATTGTTTAACCAAATATTTATATCGTTTGAATAAAGCTTATTTTTAATATGAATACGAGTTACTGATAATCAAGGTAAATGGAGAAAAATGAATAATAGACAATATTGCAGAAAAATAGAAGATCGAAGTTGATTGTATTCGAGAACCAGATGCCTTTACAAGCTGTATTCCCCTCCCTTATATAGGAGATTCTTATAACATACGACTCTTGCTATGGTTCCTTATTAATGACTAATTATGATATTAATGAGGCGTTACAAAAGATAACGGTAATTGGGTTAGGTTACATAATGTCCGAGTAATCAATTGTGGGTCCTTGAATCTGCCCGTAGCTTTGTCTAGATTCATTCTGACCGTGCCTCTCTCCTGTTTTGATCAAGTTGAGTTTCCCGTGGCTGATAAGTTCGTGGGTTTACTGAACCGTTCCTCTTTGTACCGTACCTCTTCAAAGAATCACATCCAGCTGTCGAGTTTTCTTGTGTCCACGTGTCTGGCTGAGTTGTCAAAAGTTGGCTTACGTTAGCTAATGCATCTGCTTCTGCATTTTCTTCTCTAGGTATTTGCATTACCTTCCATGTTTTGAATTGTCTCACGAGCTCTCGTGCTTTTTCAAGATATTGTTGCATTCTAGTCTCTCGAGCGATGTAAGTCCCCTGTATCTGATGTACTACCAATTGGGAGTCTCTGTTGATCACAATTTGCTCGATTGAGAGCTCCCGTTCGAGTTCAAGCCCAGTAATAATAACTTCGTACTCTGCTTCATTGTTAGTGATAGTATAACACTTTATAGCTTGTCGTGTCTTTTCACCCGTGGGTGATATCAAGACTATGCCTAAGCCGGCGCCTTTTATATTTGAAGAACCATCGGTGAACAAGGTCCATAGGCCTGGATTAACACCGTTAAAGAGCTGTAACTCTTTTTCTACTTCAGATACAATGCTATTACTAAAGTCAGCAACAAAATCAGCTAGTATTTGAGACTTAATTGCAGTCCTAGGCTGATAGATTATTTCATGCTCACTTAATTCTATGGCCCACTTGGCTAATCTTCCTGACAATTCCTGTTTATGCAGAATATTTCTTAAAGGATATGAGGTCACAACGGTGATTGGGTGGCATTGAAAATAGGGTCGTAATTTTCTAGATGCCATTATTAAAGCTAAGGCTAACTTTTCCAGATGTGGATATCTAGTCTCAGCATCTAGCAAAGTTTTACTTACATAATGGACAGGTGATTGTTTACCTTTCTCTTCTCTTACCAATACTGTACTTACAGCAATTTCTGATACAGCCAGGTAGATGTACAATATTTCCCCTTCTTTTGTCTTTGAAAGCAGTGGTGGTTTTGATAGATAAACCTTCAGGTTCTTGAGGTCTTGCTAACATTCTTCAGTCCATTCAAACTGATTCTGCTTTTTGAGAACTGAGAATAATTTTTAAAAAAANTTTTTATTTGTTAAAATATCAGGTATTTCCTCTATAGCTTTAATTTGAGCGGGATTTACCTCTATTCCTCTGTTTGACACAAGGAAACCCAAAAATTTACCTGATTGCACTCCAAAAGCGCATTTCTCTGGATTTAACTTCATATTATACTTGCGTAGAATATCAAAAGTAGTAGAAAGGTGCTGGAAATGATCTTCCGCCTATTTTGACTTTACCAGCATGTCATCAATGTAAACCTCCATCGTTTTTCCCAGATGGTCACTAGCCTTTGATAGGTGGCTCCAACATTTTTTAGGCCAAAAGGCATGACTTTATAACAATAAGTCCCCCTGTTCGTGATAAAGGAGATTTTTTCCTCGTCTAAAGGATCCATTTTNACCTCTCGTATCGAACCAATCTTCAAGAGTTTTTGTACCTCTTCGTCGATCACTTGGTTCTTGAATGGTCCTTGCTTTCTTTTCTTCTGCTTAACAGGTATGGATGATAGATCTTCATTTAGTTTATGAGTCATCACTTCTGATGGGATGCCTATCATATCTGAGTGGGACCATGCAAAGCAGTCTACGTTAGCCTTTAAATAATCAATTAACTTACCTCTTTGAACGAGGCCTAGCCTCATGCCTATATACACTTTCTGCTCAGGCTTTTGTTCAGATAATGAAATAGCTACGAACTCCTCCGCAGTTGTTTTGATGTGCTCATATTCCTCCGGTTCACGAATGACGTTCGGTCTGGAATCTGTTTCTGTGTGGTATAGTATACCTTCCGTGGTAACTTGATTTCCTTCTCGTAAGTATTTTCTTTCGTACCTGTTTCAGCAGTAATACCTTCCGTACCTATTTGGGTAGTAATTTCTTCCATGCTTGTTTGGGCTGCGTTACCTGCTTGGGAAATTCCCTTATCTCGTAATTCTTCCACCTCTATTTTCTTGTTGTAGTATACCACATAGTTTATATTTCTTGCGGTCTGCTGATCTCCTTTGATTTGTTGAATCCCCCATTTAGAGGAAAATTTAATTACCTGATGCAACATGGAGGGTATCGCTTTCATGTCGTGGATCCATGGCCTTCCAATGATCACGTTATAAGCCATGTCAGTATCGATGACTTGGAACCTGGCACTTTTGATCACCCCCTCAGCATAAGTGCTAAGCTCAATTTCTCCTTTTGTTATAACCGTAGAGTTATCAAACCCTGATATGGCTCGTGCTTTTGGGATTACTTGATTCCCCAGTAGCATTTCTTCCACGACTCTTAGAAAAATGATATTGACTGAACTGCCTGGATCAATCAACACTTTTTTTTATGTTAGTGTCATGAATAAGTAAAGATATTACTAGAGCATCGTTGTGCGGAAGCATTAATCTGCTGATATTTGCATCATCGAAGGTTATATCATCTTCTCCACGAGCCCGTTTCCGATGTGTAATTGTGAACTTTGTGGTTGTTTTGCAAATCACTCTGTTTACTTCTTCACCCCAGTGTATTACGTTAACAGTTCGTTTTGGAGAAGGAGGCTTTGGGGGCTCCTGCATGTTCCTCATATATGCCTGTTTACCTTTATCACTAAACAATTCTGTTAAATAGCCCTGTTTTAACAAATTTTCTACTTCACCTTGTAAAAATCTGCAATCTGTAGTTTTGTGCCCATGATTGTTGTGAAATTCACACTAGTGATATCGGTTTCTTATACTTGGATTTGACCGCATCTCTTTGGGCCACTTAACCTTGTCTCCCATGTTCCTTAATATTGAGACAAGTTCAGTAGTACTTACATTAAATGTATGATCCCCAATTTGAGTACTACCTCTAGGGTGTTCATCTCGATCTTTTCTGGATGTAGACGAGGATGAGGCTACGTCTCTTCCTTGTGGTCTATAGTCCGACCTAGTATTTTTGAACCTGGGGGATATCGCGTCCCGAGGGTCTTAAGTAAGGATTGTACCTGTTTTTACCTGATCTTCTATCTGATTCAGGACGTTTGGATCTAGAATGATCTTCATCTCTCGAACGAGCAGTGATATCTTCTTCTATTCTGAGTTTAGTATTGTACCTGTTATATACAACGTTCCATGTTGTAGCGGGGAATTCTCTTA
Source organism: Nicotiana paniculata (assembly GCA_005239505.1). Lineage (NCBI taxonomy): Eukaryota > Viridiplantae > Streptophyta > Magnoliopsida > Solanales > Solanaceae > Nicotiana > Nicotiana paniculata. The sequence goes on along the minus strand of ML354094.1, from coordinate 80 downwards.
GACTCTCTTTCAGTCGCCTCGTGACTTCTGAGCTTTTATCGTTCAGGTTGCTTGCAAATGCCATGGCTGCCCAATTATCA
>ML354093.1:0-11036 GCA_005239505.1 Nicotiana paniculata | reverse complement strand
ACACGGCATCACCCTTCGTGCTTTACACTCTTCCTCACCCAAAAAATCAATAACAGGAATCTGTCAAGGAATCAACAATATAAAATAATAATAAGAACCATGACGCCCCGACAAGGAAGCCAACAGTAGAATCAATTTCATCCCGGCAAAGGAAATAGCTATAACCAATCTCACCTAGATATTCAATTTCACAAAATAGTTCTCAACTTGAACCAATACTCGACAATGATCAATACCCAGTAAAATTCTACCAACATGAATAATCATCAAATTAAACTCGAGTAATGTTTAATTAAAAATCACATAAAGTTCAATATTCAATTCGCGGGCATGCTTGACACCAACATATAGATACTCGTCACCACACCTATATGTTGAACATATCACTAACACGTACCAAATAAGACATAATACATATTCCCTCAAGCTAAGGTAAAGCCAAACACTTACCTCAAATTCCACAACAAAACTCAAGCCTCAACTACCGCTTTCCCTTTAGAATTCGCCTTTAATTTAAGTCTATCTAGAATAATCAGCTTAATAATATCAATAAATGCTAAATAATTCAAACCAAATGCTTAATTATGGGTTTTCTACCATTCTTCCTAAAAAGTCAAAAATCGATCCCGCGCTCTCTTGGTCAAAACACAAGGTTCGGGACAAAACCCGANCTTGGTCAAAACACGAGGTTCGGGCCAAAACCCGATAACCCATTCATCCACTTTCCCGAATATATAATTAGTTTCGGAATCCGACCCCAAATCGAGATCTAAATTCCCTAATTTGTAAAATCCCTAATTTTTACCCTTCAATAAAAAGATTTAGGCCTAGAAATCTAATGAGTGTTAATGGAAAATGAAGAAAACGAGTTTAAGAACACAAACCTATAACTTGGTGTTGAAATCCCCCTTAAAAAATCGCCCCTAAGATTCCTTTGTTTTGAAAATATGAAGTTATGGCTAAAATCCTGTTTTTCTACTGTTTTAAGTGCTGGGCGACAGTACTCAATGCGTTCGTGTGAGCACTGAAGCGTTCGCGAAGGGCAGCCTATTAGAGGAGTTATACGATCGCAGAAGGAGTTGTGCGTACGCGAAGTCTTAGCCAGGCCATACGCCCAAGTCCCATATTTTCCCAGGGCTCTCCAGGACCGTCAAATCATAGGTCCGGGTCCGTTTACCCAAAATGTTGACTGAAGTCAACTTAAATTCCGTTTTAAAGGCAAAATTAGCATTTTTCTCAGTTTTTCACATAAAAGCTTTCTGGTTATACGCCCGAACTGCGCACGTAAAATGAGGAGAGATAAAGGGAGGTTTTCAAGGCCTCGGAACACAGTTTTGACTTATATAATGAGAGATGACTTTTTGGGTGTAACGACCTGGCTGGTCGTTCCGTGAGATTTACCCCATTTCCACTATTTCTGCATTTGTTATGTATCGCTATCTTGTTTTATATATGTTGGATCAGTGGGTTTGGGTCCGGAGTAGTTATGGTGAGAGTTTAGGCATTTAGCCTTTTGAAGTAGCCTAATAGTTGAGAAAGTAGAATTAGGCTTGCATTGGCGAAAGTTGGTTTTGAGGATTTTCGATTGGTAGTAGAAAATAGAATATCGAGGTAGGAATGGAAATCCGGAAGGTGGAACAGTTTTGTAATGTCATTTTTGATATGTCTCCAAAATTTCAGGTTAATCACAGGTGTTTTGGTTGGTTTCGGCGTAGTTGGCGAATTTTAGGAGTTTCAAAGTTCTTAGGCTTTAATTTGGTGAAACATTAGTGTTTTCGTGTTGTTTTTGGTATTTTGATGGCTCGACTAAGTTGGAATAATGCTACGGGGTGTGTTGGTATGTTTTGTTGGGGCCCCAAGGGGCTCGGGATTGATTTCGGATAGTTGGCGGGAAGTTGGAGTGATTTTTGGATATCTGCTATGCTGGTTTGCTTGTGTTTTCGCACATGCGGAAGCGGAGTCACAGGTGCGGTTGTGCAGGAGTGGAGAGAAAGGTCGCAGGTGCGTGTTTTTCCTATGTAGCGAATGGTCCGCAGGTGCGAGTGCCTTGTTGCACGTGCGATGTTGCATGTGCAGAAAGGTGGTCGCAGGCGCGAGATTTGTCCAGTTAAGTGAGTCTCGCATGTGCGCACCCTGGGACCGCAGGTGCGGAAATGACAGTGCAGAACAGTATAAAAAGGACCCCACCGCGAAATTTACTAGTTTTCATCAATTTGCATGCGGGAGGAGTCCATTGAAGGTGGTTTTGTGAGATAATTTCAAAGTTCTTCAGCAAATGTAAGTTCTTTGGTTGTTAATCCTGTTCCTATGCTATTTTGTTAAGATTAGGCTTGAACATTTAAGGATTTGGGTAGAAAAAGTTGAAAAAATGGGAGGAAAGAATTGGGATTTCTTTTAAGGTTTTGGAATGGCAATTGTGGTCTGATTTTGGTGTTCTTAGTTTGTATAGAATCGTAGGAGGACGAGGTTTCTAATGATGTAAAAATTATTGAATTCCGAGATGTGGGCCCAGGGCTCGGGTTTGACCGAATTTCGAGATTTTTGATTTAATTGATACTTTTTGATTGGGTTGTGTTCCTTGAGTATATATTAATGATGTTGAACTGGTTTTGGCTAGATTCGGAGCAATCAGGAGCCAGTTTTAGGAGAAAGGGAATAGCGGACTAGTGTCGTGGCCCGGTAGAGGTACGTAATGGTCTTAAATCTTGTCCTGAGGGTATGGAACCCTGGACTGCATTATATTCTCATTGAATTTGGAATGGCGCACATGTCAGATGACGATATGTGGTGCGTACTGATTTTTGGATTGGACAAGGTCCTCCCCGCGGCAACTAATGAGTTGGATATTTACTCAAAATCTTATGTTAAATTATGTTCTAAAGATTTGTGAAATATTTGGGCTATAAACCATGTTTGGGGCCTCGTGTCGATCTGTTTAGACCCCTTTGAGGGCGTTTTACTGTTGTTTTCCTCACTACCTGCTGATGACTTTACTCAACATCACTGTGCATACTATTTTATTTGAAACTCACCTTAATTTACACTACATGAGCATTAAAATGATGTTTTCGGGTCGAGAACCCCGTTCTATTACTTTGCCCGAGGGGCTTTTCGAGTGGTTCCACCAAGTGTGGCCGAGGGCAAAGGGTGATGGTGAGGTGCTGAGTAATACTAGCGCTTGGGCTGAAGGAGCCCCTCCGGAGTCTGTACACACCCCTAGTAAGCGCACCGAGTGTGAGTGATTGAGTGATTGGGAGGAATGAGTGGTTGTGAGGTGTTGAGTGACTGTGAGGTGCTGAGGAATTGTACGGCATGTCCGAGGGGCTGATTATGAAACATGTTTTTGCCAGAGGGGCTACTTATGATTTTACTACATTTTATTTGCATACCAAATCCTTGTTTTAAATTTGTTAAAAATGTGCATTGTTTTAAGGATTTTTGTGAAGTTTATTTCTAAGGCATAACGATTTCGTATATCTATGTATACTATTGGAAAGTAAGGTTGTGTATTTGAGACTTGATGACAATGATTTTTATGTGATTCCTTGCTACTTAGACTTGATTTATTTCCATTACTACTGAGTTGGCGTACTCACATTACTCCTTGCACCTCTGTGTGCAGATTCAGGAGCAGATATCGAGCATTAGCTTTTATATATATCGCAGAGGATCCGGATCGTGGGGATATAGAGGTAGTTGTTCAACGTTCACAGCATCTCTCCTTTCCCTTCATGTTGTACTAGCTTTGATTCGGAGTTTTGTATCATAATACTTTATTTTGGCTTATTTCACTATAAGTTCATCACATGTTGGCTCCGGGTTTTTTGGATGGAAGTACTGTATATAAAATTTGCCTATTATATTAACTTTCTGTATATTGTTATGAATTGCTTGAAACTTAAATGGGATTTTCAAAATGAAATGTGAACATGCGGTAGTCGGCTAGCCTAGTTCCACGATAGGCGTCATCATGGCCGGTTATGATTTTTGGTCGTGACAGTTTGGTATCAGAGCCCCATGTGACATAAGACTCAACGGTGATGAGCAGGTTTAGTAGAGTCTTGCGGATCGGTACAGATATATCTTTACTTACTTTTGAGAGGCTACCGAACTTTTAGGAAACATTCTATCTTTCTTGAACTCTTTCGTGCTGATCTATTGATTCTTGAAACCTGAACTTACGTTGTTTCATTCTCTCACAAATGGTGAGGACACGCCATACTGATCAGAGTGACCAGTCATTGGCTAGACCAGCAAGAGATCGAGTCCGCGGTCGAGGCCGTGGTAGAGGTAGGGGGCCAGCCCACGCAGCATATAGGGCAGTACCCCAGGATCCCCCTATTGATCATTATCAGGTTCCGGCCGATGGTGTCCCAGCGGGACAGGATCAGGCACCAACAGCGCCTATGGTTATTCCAGGTCTTCTTGAGGCCCTGTCTCAGATATTGTCAGTATGCACCGGTTTGGCTCAGGACGTTGCGATGTCTTTTTCTGCCACCACAGCTCTGGCCGGGGGAGGCAATCAGACTCCAGCTGCCCGGGCACCTGAGCAGGCCGCACAGGGTATTTAGGCACGAGGAGCAGCCCCAGCTAAGCCAGCTGCTCCGGTTAAGGGTTATGTGGTCTCCGCTATATCTGAGGACGAGCAGCGTAGGTTGGAGAGGTTCAGTAGACTTCAGCCCCCGACTTTCAGCGGTACAGAGGGCGAGGATGCCCAGGCATTTCTAGATAGGTGCCAGAGGATATTGCGTACCGCGGGTATTTTGGAGACCGTGGGGTCTCATTTGTTACATTTCAGTTTGCGGGTGCTGCCTTTACCTGGTAGGAGTCTTTCGAGAGGCATAGATCGGTTGGTTCACCACCTCTTACCTGGCAGCAGTTCTCCACGATATTTTTGGAGAAGTATGTTCCTCAGTCCCACAGAGAGGAGCAGCGTAGGCAGTTTGAGCAGCTGCGCCAGGGAGAGTTATCAGTCACCCAGTACGAGATGAGATTTTCTAAGTTGGCTAGGCATGTTTCTCAGATTATCCCTACTGATAGGGAGAGGTTGACGAGGATCATAGATGGTCTTTCTTATGTGTTTCAGTTGTTCGTGACTCGAGAGAGGGTATCAGGTGCTTCATTCGAGCATGTTGTTGACATATCCCGAGATATTGAGTTTTTTCGCCGCCAAGAGCGGGAGGAGAGGGACGCCAAGAGGCCTCGTGGTTCGGGCAGTTCCAGTGGTGCTCCCTTCAAGGGACAACTTCAACATGGTAGGGGCCATCCATTCAGACTTCCTCGGTCAGGCCGCCCAACTTATAGTGGTGCATCTTTGGGGTAGGGTTCCCGTGATTCTCAGTCAGGCCGTACTTCATTTGGTGCCCTCCCAGCTCAGGGTGCAGCTCGAGCACCTCTAGTTCAGGGTTCATCTATTTAGGAGTCTTCCAGTGGCCATGCAGGTGCTAGGGGTTTCGATCAGTCCCCGCCTCCAGCTCCAGGTGGTTGTTTTGAGTGCGGAGAGTTCGGGCACGGGTGCCTCTGCCGTTCCGGTAGATCTTCGCAACAGAGGGGCTAGCCCTCGATTTCAGTTCCAATCACTTCACCACCCGCCCAGGCAGCCAGGGGTGGTGGTCAGCCAGCCAGAGGCCGCCCAAGAGGGGGAGATCAAGCTCGTATGTATGCATTTCCAGGAAGGCTGGATGCTATAGCCTCAAATGGCGTGATTGCAGGTATTTTTTCAGTCTGTAGCCGTGATACCTTGGCTTTATTTGATGCCTTGGCTTTATTTGACCCTGGTTCTAAAAATTCCTATGTTTCTTCATATTTTTTCAATTTTCTGGCTGTGCCCGTGAGTCTCTAGTCACCTCTGTTCATGTGTCGACTCCTGTAGGCGATACTGTTGTTGTCGACTGTGCGTATTGGTCGTCCATTATATCTATTGGGGGTCTGGAGACCCGAGTGGAACTACTGTTACTCAGCATGGTCGATTTTGACGTGATATTAGGCATGCATTGGTTATCTCCGTGCCATGCGGTTATTGATTGTCATGCTAAGAATGTGACCTTAGCTATGTCGGGATGTCCAAGGGTTGAGTGGAGAGGTTCTTCTGAGTATATGCCTAGCAGGGTGATTCCGTACCTGAAGGCTCAGCGCATGGTTGAGAAAGGGTGTTTACTTTATTTGGCCTTTCTGAGGGATGTCGGTTATGAGACTCTCGCTATTGATTCAGTTCCTGTGGTCCGTGACTTTACGGATGTGTTTCCTGCAGACCTGCCACGCATGCCACCTGACAGGGATATTGATTTTGGTATTGACCTGGTTCTAGGAACTCAACCTGTTTCTATTTCACCATATCATAGGGCACCATCAAAGCTAAATGAATTAAAGAATCGGCTTCAGGAGCTCCTGGATAAGGGGTTCATTCGGCCTAGTGTGTCACCGTGGGGTTCACCGGTGTTGTTTGTTAAGAATAAGGATGGGTCCATGCGTATGTGTATTGATTATTGGTAGTTGAATACGATTACGGTGAAGAACCGGTATCCCTTGACCCATATTGTTGATTTGTTTGACCAGCTTCAGGGAGCCAGAGTATTTTCCAAGATTGATTTGAGATCTGGGTACCATTTTTTGAGGATTCGGGATTCTGATATCCCGAAGACTGCTTTCAGGACAAGGTATGGTCATTATGAGTTCTTGGTTATATCATTTGGGCTGACCAATGCCCCAGCTGCGTTCATGGAATTGATGAATAGCGTGTTTCAGCCTTATCTTGATTACTTCGTCATTGTGTTCATGGATGACATCCTGGTTTATTCTCGTATCCAAGAAGAGCATGCTCGACATTTGAGAGTTGTGTTACATAGATTGAAGGAGGAGAAGCTTTATGCAAAATTCTCCAAGGCAGAGTTTTGGCAAGGATCGGCAGCTTTCTTGGAGCACGTGGTGTCTAGTGAGGGGATTCAGGTTGATCCAAAGAAGATAGAGGCAGTGCAGAGTTGGCCCAGGCCGTCCTCAAAAGATTAGGAGTTTCCTTGGTTTGGCGGGATATTACCGTCGCTTTCAAGAGGGATTCTCTTCGATTGCTTCGCCTTTGACCAGATTGACCCAGAAGGGTGCTCTATTCAGATGGTCTGATGAGTGTGAGGAGAGCTTACAGAAGCTCAAGTCAGCATTGGCTACAACTCCAGTACTAGTTTTGCCTGCTGGTTCGGGTTCCTACACAATTTATTATGATGCATCCAGAGTTGGCTTGGAGCGGTATTGATGCAGGACGGTAGGGTGATTTCCTACAGGTCCAGACAGTTTAAAGTGCACGAGAAGAGTTATCCCGTGCACGATCTTGAGTTAGCTGCCATTGTTCATGCCTTGAAGATTTGGCGGCATTATCTGTATGGAGTGCAGTTTGAGATTTTCACTGATCATCGCAGTTTGTAGTATCTGCTGAGGCAGTAGGACTTGAATTTGCGTCAGAGGAGATGGTTAGAGCTCCTCAAGGATTATGACCTCACTATCTTATATCATCCGGGGAAGGCCAATGTAGTGGTCGATGCCTTGAGTCACAGAGCAGAGAGTTTGGGGAGTTTAGCTTAACTTCTAGTAGCAGAGCGGCCATTAGCTCTTGATGTTCAAGCCTTAGCACGTTATTTGGTGAGATTGGATTTATCAGAACCCCCGCGGGATTGGCTTGTGTAGCCTCCAAGTCTTCTCTTTACGATCAAATTAGGGCACGCCAGTATTATGATCCACATTTGCTTGTTATTCAGGACAGGGTCCGTCGCGGTGATGCCATGGATGTGTTTATTGGTGTTGATGGGCTCATCAACATGCAGGGCCGGATTTGCGTGCACAATGTAGATGGGCTTCGAGATTTTGATTCTAGCAGAGGCTCATAGTTCGCGGTATTCCATTCATTCGGGTGCCGCAAATATGTATCAGGATTTGAGGCAGCATTATTGGTGGAGGAGGATGAAGAAGGATATTATGGAATTTGTGGCTCGGAGTCTCAACTGTCAGCAGGTCAAGTATGAGCACCAGAGACCGGGTGGATTGCTTCAGAGGTTTGATTTTCCGAAGTGTAAGTGGGACCGGATAACCATGGACTTCGTAGTTGGACTCCTACAGGCTTCGAGGAGGTTTGGTGCTATATGGGTTATTGTGGACGGGCTGACCAAGTCCGTAGACTTTATTCCTGTTGGTACTACGTATTCATCGGAGAGGTTATCTGAGATTTATATTAGGGAGATTTTCCGTTTGCATGGGGTTCTAGTTTTTATCATTCTCGATGGAGGCACTCAGTTCACGTCCAAATTTTGGAGAGCCGTGCAGAGGGAGTTGGGTACTCAGGTTGAGTTAAGCACAGCGTTTCATCCTCAGACCGATGGGTAATCGGAGCGCACCATTCAGATTTTGGAGGATATGTTGCGAGCTTGCGTGATTGATTTTGGTGGTTCATGGGATCCGTTTCTGCCACTAAAGGAGTTTGCATATAATAACAGCTATCAGTATAGTATTCAGATGGCTCCGTACGAGGCTTTATATGGTAGGAGGTGTAGGTCTCCGGTTGGTTGGTTTGAGTAGGGCGAGGCTAGGCTATTGGGCACAAACTTGGTTCAGGATGCTTTCAGTAAGGCAAAGTTGATTCAGGGTTCGGCTTCGCACGGCACAGTCTAGGCAGAAGAGTTATGCGGACTGGAAGGTCCGAGATGTGTCTTTCATGGTTGGGGATAAGGTGTTGCTGAAGGTATCACCCATGAAGGGTGTTATGAGATACAGGAAGAGAGGAAAGCTTAGTCCCAGGTTCACTGGGCCATTTGAGGTACTTCAAAGGATTGGGGAGGTGGCTTATAGGCTTGCTATGCCTCCTAATTTATCGAGTATTCATCGAGTATTCCATGTTTCGACTCTCCGGAAGTATGTTGGTGACCCTTCCCGTGTTTTGGACCTCAGTACGGTTCAGCTTGAGGGTGGTATGTCATATGAGGTAGTGCCGGTGGCTATTTTGGGACGTTAGGTCAGGAAGCTGAGGTCTAAGGATATAGCTTTAGTGAAGGTTCAGTGGAGAGGGTAGCCGGTGGAGGATGCCACCTAGGAGACCGAGCAGGAGATGCGAGACAAATATCCTCACTTATTTTAGACTCCAGGTATGTTTCTAGACCCGTTTGAGGACGAACGTTTGTTTAAGAGGGGGAGGATGTAACGACCCGGCCGGTCGTTCTGTGAGATTTACCCCATTTCCCAAATTTCAGCATTTGTTATGTATCACTATCTTGTTTTTGATATGTTGGATCAGTTGGTTTAGGTCCGGAGTAGTTATGGTGAGAGTTTAGGCATTTAGCCTTTTAAAGTAGCCTAATAGTTGAGAAAGTCAACTGAGAGTTGAATTATTGGTAACCGACCTCGGAATGCAGATTTTATGGCTCAAATAGCTTCGTTAGGTGATTTGGGACTTGGTAGTGTGTTCATAATATTTTTGTAATGTTCTGAGTAGAATTAGGCTTGAATTAGCGAAAGTTAGTTTTTGGCGATTTTTGGTCGGCGGTGGAAAATAGACTTTCGAGGTTGGAATGGAATTCTGGAAGTTGGAACGGTTTCGTAATGTCATTTTGGATATGTCTGCAAAATTTTAGGTTAATGGGAGGTGTTTTGGTTGGTTTCGGCGTAGTTAGCGAATTTTAGGAGACTCAAAGTTCTTAGGCTTGAATTTGATAAAAATTTGGTGTTTTCGTGTTGTTTTTGGTGTTTCGAGGGCTCGACAAAGTTGGAATAATGCTACGAGGTGTGTTGGTATGTTTGATTGGGGCCCAGAGGGGCTCAAGATTTATTTCGGATGGTTGGCGGGAAGTTGGAGTGATTTTTGGAAATCTGTTGTTCTGGTTTGCTGGTTTTTTCACACCTGCGGAAGAGGAGTCGCAGGTGCGGTTGCGTAGGAGCGGAGAAAAAGGTCGCAGGTGCGAGTTTTTCCTGTGTAGGGAATGGTCAGCAGGTGCGAGGGGCTTGTCGCACCTGTGATGTCGCAGGTGCGGAAAGGTGGCCAGTCAAGTGAGTGTCACTCGCACCCTGGACCGCAGGTGCGGGTCCGCAGGTGCAACCTATTGTCCGCAGGTGCGGAAATGATTGCGCAGAACAATATAAAAATGACCCCTCAGCGAAATTTATTAGTTTTAATCAATTTGCATGTGGGAGGAGTCCATTAAAGGTGACTTTGAGAGAGAATTTCAAAGTTCTTCTGCAAAGGTATGTTCTTTGGTTGATAATCCCGTTCCTGTGCTATTTTGTTAAGATTAGGCTTGAAAATTTAAGGATTTGGGTAGGAAAAAGTTTGAAAAATGGGAAGAAAGAATTGTGATTTCTTTTGAGGTTTTGGAATGGCAATTGTGGTCCGATTTTGGTGTTCTTGGTATGTATAGAATAGTGGGAGGACGAGGTTTCTAATGATGTAAAAATTAATGAATTCCGAGATGTGGGTCCGGGGCTCAGGTTTGGCTGAATTTCGAGATTTTTTATTTAATTGATAACTTTTGGTTGGGTTGTGTTCCTTGAGTATATGTTAATGATGTTGAACTGGGTTTGGCTAGATTCGGAGCAAACGGGAGCCAGTTTGAGGGGCAAAGGCATAGCGGACTAATGTCGCGGCTCGGTAGAGGTAAGTAATGGTCTTAAATCTTGTCATGAGTGGAAGGAACCCCAGACTGCATTATTTTCTCACTGAATTTGGAATAGCCCACATGTCGGATGATAAATATGTGGCGCATACTGATTTTGGATTGGAGTAGGTCCTCTCCGCGACAACTAATGAGTTGCATATTTACTCAAAATCTTATGTTAAATTATGTTCTGAAGATTTGTGAAATATTTGGGCTATAAGACGTGTTTGGGTCCTCGTCGATCTGTTTAGACCCCTTTGAGGCCGTTATACTGCTGTTTTCCTCACTACCTGTTGATGATTTTACTTAGCATCATTTTTCATACTGTTTTACTTAAAACTCAGCCTCATTTACACTACATGAGCATTAAAATGATGTTTTCGGGTCGAGTACCACGTTCTATTACTTCGC